>VMBQ01008972.1:0-34598 GCA_007657795.1 Dreissena rostriformis
AAATTAACGGTCAACGCCCTTCGGGCTTTTGCCCGTATTATTTATTGTTGCTTTCTCGTAACGTCGATAACGGTCGCCCTTTTATATCCAATTCAATCCATTGTTGATATTGTGTCAGGCTGTTAATCGCGAAGATGTTCATGTACAGATATTCTAAATTAAGAAATAAAACAAGCGGTGACATGTTTTATCAAGCATATTGATTAATTAAAACACGTCTTGACCTAAATTTGTTATTATTTATGCATTTAAATTTTCATTCAGTGAACGCAGTGATAAATCAGTTCGAAACAGGTGATACAGATTATAATTATTTGTCTTTAACTGTATCTTCTACAAATTAACACACACACGCAAACATTACTTATTCGGATAATACGGTGACATTATGCCATCAAAATGGGGCCTACATTAAATCTGATATTAAGATATACATATTAACAGGAAATGACAGTTTAATTCGGGTATGTGTCGTATGGAACAATATTGAACACGCTATGGGATTAAAATCAATATATTAGCAAAATTGGAGTCGATGGTGTTAATTGCATGTGATTTTAAGGTTTTAACTGTCAATACAGCGCCTAAAAGAATGTTTTTAAACATGTCCAGGTCGTTTTGTAATTTCTTCCAGCGGTGGGGCACAATTCAATTCTAGTTTAAGTGGACAGTTGGCACACTGCAGGTAACCATGGAAACCAAAATGGTGTCTATTAGAAAGATTTGTTAAGTATCACATTATCTAAATGAAAATGTAATACACATCCAGTGTCACTGGTATCTGTAAATGTTAAGTTGAAATACTGTACATTAAGAGGACTCTCAAGCACGTTATTGTCAAGGCTATCAAAGGTCAAGGTTATGTCAAGGTCATATTCTGATATTGTCGTTCAAATAGAGTATTTACCTCTGAATTATGTTTTATTTACACATAACAACTATAACAATATAACAATTCAATCATATTTTATATTGAAGCATCATTTAAAGAACACATCAGTGGAATTTGTGAACGTTTCATGCGAGAATATGCAATTGAATCTTTAGGACCTAAGTTCTATTCAACAATTATAACTCCATTTTAATGCAGTGTGGATAAAACACATCTTATATAAACGCAAATATATCTACGACTTAAAACCCTATTAAATGTATTCCACATTTCAAATTTTGATTTTTTTAAACAAATCAATGATCTTTGAACAACCCAGCACACACAAATGTAAATTGAATACTCGAGTCATGTCGATGCATAATAAAGAAAGAAAGGAGATAAGTGAACATTTCTAATCACGATGTCTATAATTATACAATGAAGCATCAATGCAAATCATTTAAGTGTATATCCCTCGAAACGCAGAGTGCATGGTGAATATTATATTCACTATAGAAACTAAGACTATAGCGCCCCATCTATTGGTGCACACAGATGCCTTCTGACATGTTTACCAAATGTTAAGAATTATTTACATATAAAGACAATATAAGATGTCTATGTTTGCATTTAAATATTATCAAATTTGGAACAAAGTAATAACACAAATAATAATCTTTGTGGAAAAGGGTTAAATTGGACACATGGTCCCCTTTTGCATTAATTTTGTACTCATGTTTAATATAATATAGATGCATCAGGCTAATTGAGCCGTTTTCTCTTGAGATGTAATGGGAAAGGTTTGATATACAATGAAGAAATGCTGTGAATATACAAACTATTGTCTTATGCGCTTAGAAATGTAGCGTCCATTTAAAAAAAATGGTGCTATGTTGCTTATAATACAAATATTAACACTTACTGTCTTTGTTTGTATAAATTTATCTAGGGCATCCTGATTTTAGTTTTTGAATTTGACTTAAAACAATTCTATTCAGATTTGCTCACTTTATTTTTTTAGAATATGTTATATTGTGCAGGATTTTAGAAGACGGAAGATATAAGCTGTTTTTATTTTTTATATTTGCAAAATATGTGACGCTCTTATTTGACGTGATACATAACTTTTATTTAATGAAGTCTTTCTAATTGAGATCTTCCGTAAATAATTAAATGAAAATGAATCAATAAATTAGCTTTTATTTTACTATGAACAAATACGTAATATTATAACAGGTGAAGTTTTTAATTTAATGACTCGCACAACTATAATATGATGAACGTTTTTTTATTTATAAAAAACAACAGAAAACAGAAATAACTTTGTTTTCCCCCATGTTTTGAATCCGGGACGTTAAACAGCGAAATCCAACGCGTTACCAATAATTATTTTGACTTATTATTCTACGCGTATTTTAACACTATGCTGACAATACAATTATTTTCCAAATAATCAATGAAACACATACTTGTTCGATGCCAGTGAATTCTTTCGACTTCATACTATACTACACTATATATATACAAAGAATAAAACTCGAATGGTCCATTCTTACATAGGTTCGCAACCGTGAAATCAGTCTTCAATTGCATGAAAATACAAAGTTAAATATACTCGGTACCAAATATGCATGTTCTCCAGCAATCTTTCGAACTAGTTTTTTACTAATCAGTCCACTTGGAAAAGTGATTTGCTATGGACAATTACACTACCATATAAAGAATTGTTTCCTACTGCCATTACGTCATGCTCTTAAATACACGGAACCACTAATAGAGGGTGCAATTACAACAATTATGTAAATGAAAAATAACCATCTGAAATCATGCTGAATATTTTAGGTGTTTTGATTTTTTCAAGACCAGGTAAAACATGACATCTGTTGAGTTTTAGTTTTGTGCTTTTTCAGATGGAACGTGTGTTGAACGTTGTTGTTATTGTTACAAAACACTGTATTAAAATGTTCGTATCAGTGACACGTTATATTGCATTTACCATAAGCAGTCAAACCGAGGTTGCGGACCCGTGTCCGAAAATAAATTAATTCTTAGTTTGCTCACAACGTTAAGACTTTGACCTACATACCTTTATTTCCCATTAATTAATTTCCATTGATACACCTGCTTCGCCAAGTTTAATAACACTTTTGCGTTATGTGTTGATGTATGACCTATTAATGCATATGCCTTTATATTAGATACATTGCAAATTATTAGAATAGTATGGAGTCCCAGGAAATGTATTTGATCAATGCGTGTCCGTAGCAAGTGTGTTTAAGTTATCAGAGTTCGTAAACAGAACGCCAGGGCCTTTGCGCTTCTTTTTTATAAATAAACGGGATAAACTATGGCAGTTTTATCAAACTATTGACAATAATATACACAAACAACAAAAAAAAAAAAAATGCTTGAACATGTAAAATTTCACGTGGTTTAAAATTGCTGGCTTCTAACTTACAATGACTGGCTTATATATTTGTAAATATGTGTATTGAAAAAGTTATTTTACAGGTTGCTATGATGGGTGTCGCTGGTTGAAATTGACAACGGATCGATTTGCTTGGGAGCCAGTTCATAATAGAGCAACGAACGTGCTTAACGTTTTGGGGTATATCGTGTTTATGGAAATAAAGGTATTTGCAGTTTTGAACCCAATACTATTTAGTGTGTTGTTACCTCGTGACGAGGTTTGTATAACTATGAGGTTCGTTTGTTCTCTGTCTGTAAGGTTTCAACTCGTCATTGGGTTGCCTTTTATGAGAAAAGATACTTCTGAAGGGCGCAATTGTGTTTTGTGAAGCATCGTACGGAATGTTGTTAACGTCAAGTTTGTCTTTTACTATGGCCCTTTTGCAGTTTTGAACTTTTTTTATGTCAGTTTTTTACTCTATTTCACAGGGAAAATGTTCGTAAACGATTGGTTATGGTCATTCGTTTTGTCTTGGTTTGTGCGGGCTTCCGAGTCGATGCACTATATCAAATCTATTTTTATCTACATATGAAGTGTATTCTTTTTACATATTTGAAATTTCATGCAGCTTTGAAAATCATGAAGATCCAGTTCTGTATTTTTCGCCCACTGATTTCTCTCGTCTGCTGTTTTCACTATTTGCGTAGTCAACTGTTTCAGGACGGGCCTCATCGACACTTAATATTATCAAGTTGTTTTCCATAAAACGTGTTGTTGGTCCAGGTATTTATCATTTAATGTTATGTTTTCTTTCTATAGAAATTCGATATTAAATTCATGGTTTAAGTGGTATGACTTCATCCTGGATGTAACGTTTATTGGTGATAAGATCTTCCACAATTTCACTGCATGTTTGGAATGTCTCAACATATGTGCTTCTGTAGGGTAGCAGTTAGTTTTGGATATCACGTATATGGCACATCTTTGTTCTATTGGTAATACTTTTGCTACATTTCCTTGAAATGTTCTAAGAAAGTTACTTATTTCTTGAATAAGTTCAACACAAGAATTGTCCATTAAATGTCCAGCAGAAAATCCAAATTGTAGACCCTTGGGAGCTAGGGAAGAACGGCGGGTATAAAAACGGTACAGTAAAAGAGGGTTCGTTACAGACCTTACTGTGCCACGGCAGCTTATGTTTCATATTGGTATGAGTATTAATAGTTTGTGGAAGTGTACACGGCGGATTACCAGATGTATATCGTTAACATTTCGTAACATTTACAGAGCCTAATTGCGTATATTATTTTCTGAAATTTTCATTCACTAAATAAAAGACCGCTAGTTCATGCTTGCCTCGCTCTGATCTGCCACATCTTCATACCATATATAATTCTCGCGAATGTTTATTTAGTATTTGACCATGTGCGATTGTCGATCTCTATCTAAAAAAAAAATACACTTGAGGGTGCAAGCAATTTAAATAATGTCCGAGGAGTTAATACTTTGAAGAAGTCTGTATAATATTTCCGTCGTGAATTAAATGAATATTTCACTTACCTATTAACAATGACCAAATAAACAAGTTCGTAATCTAAATCATATCGTCAATGTTGTTTGTTTGTGGTTCACACATAGCATGACTACATTTCTATACAAGTATAAATAATATTTCTCAATGATGTTTGACTACTATTTGATGACGTACGTTTGTAAACGATAAACAGATTAGTACACATAAGGGCTTAAATACATTTCGGGTCGGCAAGCAAGTGTTATGATGTAATAAAGTGTATTACACTTGAAGGCTTTACGAATTAAAAGAAGTCGGAAGAAAAGTCTCCATCTGTAATGAAATAGATTTTCACCAACTATTACTCGATTTAACAAATACAAGTGTCAGTTTCAAAGACTAATTCATCGGGTATTTCGTTAAAAATGTATCGCATCTTAAACAAACAAAAAAAAATATTTGTCATTTATAAATTGCATTACCACATTTTTATACAATTATGCATTATATTTCTCCAGAGTGTTTGTCTATTTGATGATATGCAATTGTGAACCAAGACAAAACTTTATTACATTTCAAGACGTTATTACACTTCAGGTCGACAAGCAAGTGTGATAATGTAATAAAGAATATGTCAATTCCGGTCGTTATTACACTTCAGGTTGTAATACTGCTGTGTGCCGAGGCATGATACTCAACGGTCAGTTGAGAGAGATGCTAGACTCACCACTGCTGTCCGCCTTAACAATAAATTGCAAACATGAGATTAGTTCACTTGAAACGTCTAGAGAACCATTTTTGCGACGTCGTGGTTTCTATGCGAAGACACCCTCACATATCTTGACAAAGCTTATATGTTACATATGCCATTTCCTCGCTTAAAATCTAAAATATTTAGTACCATACAAATACAATTAGTAATGTAAACGCCAACAAAGATGGGTTTTTTTCCTGTTGGCTAGGCATAGGTTTTTTACTTCGGGAACTTTGACCGTAAATGGAGAGCGTATCCTTTATTTTATCATTAATATAAATAATATAAATTTTAATTATAGCTTTAAGAGCCTTACTGACTTGCGGCATGCACATTTAACACATATAGTAATATACTGATAATATCCTCTTTTCTAACTGGTAAGTATAAGGAGTATTTGTGCTTATGCAAACCCTTCTAAACCCAAGTGGCCAGAAGACGGAATGGTATGTGCATATTCAGTAATATCATTTCTTTGAGTTATTGATAGGTTAAGTATCAGGCTGTCAAAATCTGAAATAAATATAAAAGCTGTCTGAATCTAGCCTTGAAGAAATCAATTGACGTGTCTTGAGTATCACCTTTTGTGTCACTATATAAGGTAATTGTATTGATTGTTTTACTGTTAACTGTTAAAAGAAAAGTATATGAATCATATCATAATTGTCATGTTTTTCTACCTTTTGCAACGAAACATGTGTTCTTCGGGGAAAAAAAACTGTTTTGTACGCAATAAGATGCATAAGTGTCGGCGCCTGGACTTAGAACTTATAAGCACCCAAGGATACTTCTATTGATAATTAATATGACAGTGAGAGGTGGGTGGTGCATAGTAAAATGCAAAATCGATATACGACCTTTATATTGTACTTGGTATTGTTTTTGTTAAAATGTTAATATGCTAATACATATCTATTTTTTTATTTAACGCATGGCACCTTGGCCCAAATATTGGCATTTCAACAATAATACAATGCTTGACTAGTTTTGTGATTGACAAATTTTGCGCATAAGGTTGCACGCATTCACCTGTTTTAGTAAACTTCAGAAAATCGATTAACATGCACAAACTGATTTGGTTGGTGATAAAACCATGCTTTGTCTGTGAGTGAAATCTATAAAAGTAAGATGCATTGATGTGGGTGAGTAACATAAATATGTGTACATTTATTCTTTAAATTGCATTGTTGGTTTTGGTGATTTAGAAAATGTTTTCAGAATTGCACGTTTTCAATTTGATTGATTTCAGATATTTATAACAATTTAAATTCTCAATACAGTGTGACCTACTGGCATGAAATTGTGTGAAAATTGCATTGGGTGTTCACAAAGGTTAGACACATACGCTAAAATCAAATAAACTCAATAATAACTATTTTATTAAACTAAAAACAACGAAATACGTATAATAAAGATGAAACGACAAATGTGTTTAAATAAAGGGCATATATCGTACAGTATATATATAAGTATCCCTATATATAAATTATCGACTGTGAACGAGTATCTCTTAATAGATCCCGGAAATAGGAAATAACGTTGTTGTGAAATATAATTATCTCCCTGCTAATAAACAAAAATATTCGTAATTTCACTGTATCTTCTAGATCCAACGGATTTCCGCAATGTTTCTAACATAGTGTGAGGGTAGTTTAGAATCCTTATCGGATCCTGCCCTAATACAACTATGGTTTCATGTTTGTGANATATATATATATATATATATTACAATAAAAATGTAAACACATGGAACGGGCTCAACAAGTAAGACTATTTTTATCAATAAATGTTATTTTACAACACAGTTCCAAAACATAAATTCGGTTGTAACCATTGCTATGTAACAGTAGGACTATTGAACTTGTATTAAAACATCCCCGTTGAAGAGATTTTCTTAGAATAACATAGTCCTTTAAATCCTGTTCGAATGAGATGAACAAAAATAAATAATTATTTTGACACGTAAGACCCCGGTTTTTGAAATTCATCGAAAAACATCTCTTAAATGTAAATATAGTTTCAATAGAGTTACAGGACCTTTATATATATTAATTTTGCATTTAAAGACTGCTCGAAACATAAAGTTTCTTTTTGACGATTTCGATCTATTATATACAAAACTGTTGCTAAGGTCATCTTTTACTTGTTTTCAAATCTTCAACTCGCTTCAACACGACAGTCCATAATAAAATTCAATTCCATGTTTTTATTGGGCATGAGTTGTAATAGAGGTTGGTATGTTATTTGTATAAAATATCCGTTCAAAAATGCGTGTATTAATATATATGTCAGACAACGATATGAGGGACACATTTTTACATACATTACAAAGATTTACTCAATAAGCTCTAAAAGCATAACCAGCTATTGCAGACATACATTTACAAGTTGAAACACCTTGTTTGCATGTTGATAGGTAAGAAGTCAATGTGAAACGTTAACTTCAAAGTTTCGTGTTCAACGTATTCATTGACTGCTGATTCAAACGATTGTTAACTATGTTCTTCGTGTTTCATTTTTACAACTTTCTGCGGTTTTTGAAATTTTCGGCAGCAAATGATTCTCGGAAGAGTTGTTGAAAATATGTTTTACTTGACAGAAGTTAATCAAGTTCTGAGTTTTGCTTATTACTATGACTATGGATGTATACACGTGCAAACAATCAAAAGGAACTGGATCATTCATTAAAAGTTGTGTCGGGCCATGTTAAAGTATAAACCACACGATTGCCAGAACATATTATACATGAAGGATAACAAATATAGAGGCAACATATACAAGGGTTTTGTTAAATTCCGTTGTTCATCCCTTTTTTGTTAATGACCTCCTTGTTATTTCTAATCATGTGACGGTGTTTAGTTGTACTTTTTGAACGCAATATCATCGATAAATTAAGAGTTGTAATAACGAGAAGAGGTACAAAATACAACATGTCAACATAAAACCATATAGAACTGAACAGAAGTGTCATATTGCAAATTGTATAACCAGTTGGTACAACTTCAGCATAATACACAATAAAGAATGGTATTAAACATGAACATGCGATAATCATCATCAATAATAACGTTTTCTTTACTCGTGTAAATATAAACCAGGACGATAATTTCAAAGGGAAACAAACAGCACATACTCTCTCCAAAGTCCAACAAACAATAATGAAATTAGAAAACACGGTTGAAGAACTAATCACAAAAGCAAAGGCTTGACATGAGAGTGACGTCCATGGAAAATAACGTGAATCGAGATGGTGAAATGCGAAGCGTGCTATAATCACTATTAAGTCGGGAATGATTAATGCAGTAATATACAATGACGTAATGATAAATGTTTTAATTTGACGAATTAAATACAATGGAATAGGGTTTGTGATAAGTCCAGGAATGTTTATGAAATAAAAATAATATTTGGTAAATATAACAAACACATTAGTTTCGTATATGTCTCCGAACGATAGTGCACCCACTGTCGTTGCTTCAAACATGTCTGCGGTGATGCACTCTTTAGCTGATATAGGCAATGTAAATCCAAATATGTGACATCTAGGTTTTCTCGTTTTCGAAATTGTTTCCTGTGAGCCACACGCGGACTTGTTGAACCAATCGAAGTGAGAGCTTTCGGTAGAGATTTCTATTCCAGATGTACTGACATTTTACGTTGTTTTTGCGGATGTTATAACATCGGTATTTTGCACTGTTACCGCTATTGCAAATTGGCCAAATATATCATCCACGTTAAGGTCGTCGCCATCTCTGCTAGTATATTAATTAATTAAGATTAACTTCTTTTTCATTTTCTCGAATATCCTTGTTAGGAAGCTGTAAACGCTGCAAATTTTATTCACCTATGTAAATCAGTTTGTGCCTCGCCTTTCCTTGGTTAATGTCTGGAAAATAGTATGTTCCAGCTTGTGTCGTTAATATCGTCTGCATAAAATCGTTTATATACTAGACAATCGTGCGTTGCCAGAAACTTTAAACAAACAGCCATCATTTTATATAATATTGATTGGGCCTACGCAATATTATTAGTGTTTGTATCGTTGTTAATTATCGGTTATTTATTTACGTCCACTGTCTGCAACAGGGTAGTAATACAGCTTAGTTTATCCCATTTGCTTTTTCCGCCCAGATCAATTTGACGTATAGTAAACACAATCATAACCATCGCATAGTAAATATGATTGGATGCGAATAAAATGACATGAACACGTATGTGATGCATTTTAGACTTTCCTCGACATTAACAAAAAACCCGCATTTCAGAGTTGCATAATAATGACTTAAAAAACGTCATTGATTAATGTTAACTTACGCACATGGCTATACCGTGACGGCAACATATGTATTGCAGTCGTCTTATAGAGCCTTCGACTTACCATCGCTAAGTTTAAAGCTGTATGTGGAATGCCTATTTTTAAAGTTCTATGAGACAACTGTTTTGCCTATCATCAGCTAAGGGATTGCAATGAGGGGCGATGGGAGGGGGAGGGAAATATAGAGATTCTTTCTGGGGGAGGCGCCAAACGCTGTCGTGAACGGGGACATCGGGCGGTCAAAACAAATAGTTAAAGAATCAGAAACTCTCATAACGCACTGGATTTGATTATTAAATGTGCACACTGGTACACTTTAAAAGTGTGTTTTTATATCAACTTACCGGTATAATAAATGTTGGCCACGTTTTTTTACGGACATGGTTCAATTGTTGACTACCATGATTTTAAAACAAATATTGATATATACCGTTTATTAAAAAAAAATGAATAATAGGGTAAACGACATTGAAGTTACTACGTGTGCGTTAAATTAAGAATATTTTAAACATTTTACATGTAGCTGCATATAATGGTATGTAAGGAGCCTGGACTTGTATTGAGTGATTGGAGTATTGTGTGATACTATCATTAAGTCTATAAGTTATCCTGTTTTAAATATATATTAATTCGAACTTGATTATGCTATATTGTGTGCATTATAATTATGTTTTTATTATCATGTATAACTTTCATATTATGGGTTATTATTATTCGTCATTATATAGAACATTCCGAATTCGCGGAATGTGCCTTATAGCATATCAATTAATATTACTGCAAAACCAAATATAACATTTAATTTAGCACTGCATTTTCATAGAGAAAGCACGAAATCATATTTATATACATGTACAAACAAAACGTATAATAGTTGTTTCATAAATATATAATGAAAGTTTGTAGTCGATATTTATTTTCTTAATCACATGCATGTACTATACATATGTTTGAAAAATCCACTGCATTGGTAACACTAAATATATGATGCTTTTATGAGTTTCATGTTTGAAGTCTCAATCAAAATACGATGTCTATCCAATATCATCAGTCTGCCAATATATTTCCATTCGGGTGCATACGATTCTTATTCAAACTGGATATTGTTTTCAATATTTGCCTATACATTTTGTTTCATATATTTACTATGGTCAAGATCTCCTGACTTCTTTGGTGACATATTTTCCGGGTTGAGCCATTACGGTTGGATGATACCACATATCTGTACATATAGTTTTGACTGATCCATGGAACTCATTTTGTTCGACGTTAATGTGTTCTTAGGAATACACTATGCAGCGGGTACACTGACTATGAATAGATTTTCGCAAATGTTCATGTTAAGGGAGTGAAAACATACAACAGCTGTTTAATGTAATTATAAAAAGAACAGTACTTTATTTGTTTTTACAGTTTACAAAAAAAATACCATTTTGTTATAACATGTGGGCTCATTTATCAGAGATTTACACAAAAATCAAATAAACAGTTGTATAAACGGGACAGTAACATAATAGTTATTTAAACAATATCTTGTCTAAAAAGAAAAGAAAATTTATGTTTTTGAACCAGTAGGTGTTCAATAATTCATGATTAGGTACTGACATGTATGTGAATACGCTCCAATTACAAAAGTAGGATTAATGATTTACAACGTCATAAATTATAATAATACTTCTATTAATAGAAACATGAACCGCAACAACAATTAATACTAAACAATTAATTAATACTCAGTTTTATATCCATTAGGGATTTAGATATACATTTTCATAGTTAAAACACTCTTTTATTCTAATATTTCGCCCAAACAGGCTTTATCAAAGTTTCAAATACGAAATCACTACATAGTTAAAACTGTAATTTATCCCATCTTCAGACGTGCATTGTCGAAATAACCCACTGTGGGATATATTTTCGTNCTCGCATGCACTATTGTTGGAGAATTATGTATTTTGAAAATAATTTGAATCTGAGGTAACAATTGTTATCGCTACTTAAATTGTCTACACGAATCTCGCATTGGCCTACACTATCGCCTATAATTCTGCCATACTAAATTGGAAGCTGCTTTTGTGTTCAGAACATTTGGAACTTCTGTCTTTAATAATTGAATCCAGTCAAGTTCTTTTATCTTGCGGTAGTTATCCGAATCGTCTTTAATATTTTGTAAGACGCATACTCCCATGTCTTCTACACTATTTTGTCTGGAGTTAAAATGTTCAGCAACAGATTTGCTTCTATGGTGCCTTGTATCTGCCTCATGCTTCTTTAATCGTTATTTAAGTGAGCGTGATGTTTCTCCCACATAAACCATGTTGTCACACTGTATACAGTTAATTCCATAGATGACGTTCTATGCTTCACAGATCTGCCTCTTGCTAATGGTCACTCCACTCACTCCTACAAGGTTGAGCAACTCCCTTGATAGCATGTCACAGACCACACACTTTTTGGTGCATATTTCTTCTGGGTTGACCTCCCTTGTCATTTCATGAACTAATATGTCTGCTATGTTCTTGTTTCGTCTGTATGCAACAATAGGCATTTCACTAAAAACTTCTTTCATTCTATTCGACGCATGCAGAAGAGGTAGGTGCTTTTTCACAATATCGTGTATGCATATTAATTGATTAATAGTTAAGTACTTATGTGTATTCAAGGGTTCGACATTGTATGTTTCGGGTGTGTCACGTTCATCCGGGTCTCGTGGCAATGTATTCCGTTGTATAGTTGAGTTAGTATCTTAAAATAATTATTTTTTAAATGTTCGATATTCAGGATTTCACCGTTTTTTTTTATATTTATTTATATTGTTCAAAAGATTCCAAAATTCTTTGGGATTTGAGGCGTTCATTGAACGTAACTTATTTTCGCCAGTATATTTATGTTATTTATCAACGTATTGAGCACGTGTTTATAGTGGCTGCTGGTTGAATCAAGGTTATGTTTATTAAGTGTGGATTTGTGTAATTGGTAAGCTTTACGAGCGTGGTTGTATGTATTTCTTGCCTTGTGGATTGAGGCCCAACCCATGGTTTTGGGGTAGCTTTTAAATGACAAGTTTTACGTCGTTGTTTATTAATTTGGAGAAGGAACGATCCACGCGCAGACTGTTGGAAAACAGTGGAGATTTTATTAGTAATTTTATTTAAGAATGTTTGTATGTCATTATTTTGGGCGATTATTCAGCAGTTATTCTATTTCATTTACTTCTGTATTGTCTATATTGGGCACAAAATCATTTTGTTTAGTATGATTCTATTTAGGGGACGGGGTATGTTTTAAGTGTTTGTTTCTGGGATCGGGAATAGGGTTATATCAAACGGGTAATTAACTGTGATAAATAACAGGCTATGGTCATCTGATAAAAGTCCTTCAACGTTAATTATCTCGAACTCGTTTACTTTATTCAATAAATTGATGGACGATAGGCATAATCAATCACCGAGGCATTTTTGAAAGTATGTTTCCCAATATTTTAGTCCTTACCAAAGCGACCATTTATAATAATTAAGTTATTACACTTGCATAATTTTACTAATGTATGTCCCGTTTTATTGGTTTTGTTACATTGTGAATAACGTTGGAGTGGAATACCAAGTTGGATTAATATTTGTGATGGGTTACAAGCGTTCATCGTGCTTTCATCGATTTGAAAGTGTTGAGATATGAAGTTATCGAGGTCGGTGTGGTGTAATCGGGTAAATTTGATGTGAAACCATTAAAGTCGCCAGTTAAAAGAATATTGACGAATTGTGTGGATGTATTTGTGATTTCCTTTTTTAGTACAAATAGTTTATCCGCATTGTGATACTTTGATTAGTCTGGGGGTATATACACGTTACCTATGATGACATTTTCTTGCCTATTACTTATCTTTATCAAATAATGTACTCGCATTTAGATTCTAGTGTTGTGACAGTTTGCTTTTTCATAATTTATTTATTATCAAATATCCCAAGCCGCCTGATTTTCGCTTATAAATATTAAGCCATGGCTTAAATAAAAACGTATAATTAAGTATGTTAATTTTTCCAATTTATCAAGTTGTGTTTCTTGGTTGCACACTACTTTGAAGTTATTTTTTTGGAATTCTTGATAATTGGATTTCGTTTTCAAACCACATACATTTAATGATCCTATCGTGAAATTAAAATGTTTATCAGGCATATGAGAACACACATTCTAATTCAAACTGTTTTGCCCCCATCGGGACCCGTATAGTTTTCGCACTGTCTTTCGGTCGGTCGGTCTGTCTGTCCGTCCGTCACACTTTTTGTGTCAGCTCTCTAATACAAGTAGTTTTCATCCGATCTTCACCAAACTTGGTCAGAAGTTGTATCTAGATGATGTCTAGGTCAAGTTCGAAGATAGGTCATGCCGGGTCACAAACTGGGTCCCGGGGTCACGTAGTGCGTTTTTAACATTATGCAATGTGTCCGCTCTCTAATTCAAATAGTTTTCATCCGATCTTCGCTAAACTTGACCAATAGTTGTATCTAGATGATTTCTAGGCCAAGGTCGAACATGGGTCATGCCGGGTCAAAAACTAGGTCACGGGGTCACTTAGTGCGTTTTAAACATTGAGCATGGTGTCCGCTCTATAATTCAAGTAGTTTGTATCCGATCTCCACGAAACTTGGTCAGAAGTTGTTTCTTAATGATGTCTCGGCCAAATTTGAAGATGGATCATGCCGGGTCAAAAACTAGGTCACGGGGTCAATTAGGGCGTTTAAAACATTCAGCATGGTGTCCGCTTTCTAATTCAAGTAGTTTTCATCCGATCTTCACCAAAGTATTCCCAACCCTTAAACGGGCGTATTTTGTGACAGTTTGGCACTCTTGTTTAGCATTGTCCACTCTATAAATCAACGTTTTCATTTGACTTTCATCAAACTGTATGAACATTTCTTATGCATACAATCCTTTACTACTTTAGCTGTGTAAACTTGGGCAATAATCCTAGGTTTCATCCAATTGTATGGAACATTTTAATGGTTACGCTTTTATGTAGTGACAAAGTTGTCGGGTTGACACATTTCTTGTTTGTGTAGGTATAGAAGGTGGAGCGTTTTCAGCAGAGTCTTTGTCGCTGTATGAAGAAAGGGGAGGTGGTTGATCAACATGTTAAAAACGAGTTCTAGACGAGAAGCATGGTAAATACATACAATTGTCACAAAAGGCTACGTTCCCGGTTCCTAGACAACAGTCGTTGTGGGGTTGTCAATCACCGTGTTTCCGGTCGCTGGTCTTGGAGATGTTACCGGGGTCGCTTGTGACATAGCTGAGTGGACCTGTTTTGGGTGCCTTTCCATCGGGGCGACGTGGCGTTTCGGTTAGGAGCTCAGGCTCCTCGATAGCTGTGTCCGATTTATCGTCTGAGGCTGGTATACCTCGTTGGGGTTCCGTGCTTTGTCTCGATGGGTGATGGCATAATCTGCAGTGATTGTCTGGAAACGTTGATCAATGCGGGAGGCAACGTCGGAGTTTCTAGAATCGCGCAATACACTATGTCAATCAGGGATCAGGTTCTTTATTACCACGCCGTGAACAGATAGAGCCGCCGAAAAAGCATGTTCACGTCCCTTCTGTCGTATTTGTCACGAGCCGCCTTGAAATCAGGCCACAGATCCTTGCGTGCTTCGCTTATCTCACTTGGATATTCCCGCGATATTCCGAAGTGAGTGTTTTTCAATAAATTTGCGCCGTCCACGATTTCATTGACTTAACGCAGGTCAGACAATGTAACAAGTATCGCCCGACCGCTTGTGGTTCCTCGTGACTTGGCCCAATACCCCTGGCTTCAACTATACTGTGTAGTCCAAGAGTCCTATTGAGTTCGCTTGTGAATTCATGCGAGCTGGTAAGCAAGATACAAACTCTTCACATAGAAAAAGGAACCTGTAGTGAGAGAAGTGATGTTATTGAAGTTGAATTCATGTTTTGTGTTTGTGACAAAATGCATGTTGTAACGCCAACGGTAAAACTTTGCGAAACCGAAATGTCGCAAACTTAATTGCCTTTTTCTTTAAAATTTGCCTCTTTTATTTTAAGTATGCGATAACAGTTTTATTTTTGATAAATAATTGAACTTGTTTGCTTAACAAATGCGTTTTTTTCCACTATGAAATGTATTAGCAAAATTGGTCTTTTGCATTTCCCCATGAAATTTTTCGTTTTCCCATGGGATTTTTTTTTCATTGGATTTTCGATTTGGTATATGATTATTTATGCTTAGTTATCAATTTTAATTATTGTTAAAGTATTTGTGCTGATTTTCGTTTCATTTACGATCATTCAGTCTTTAAATGACGTTTAAATACGCGATAAAAAAAAAGCTTTTAAAAATTCCAAAATGCCCATGTGATTTCTTTCCAATCCTCAAATTATGGCTTAAGGCTATTTTGAGAAAACAAAATGAAAAGAAATGGAAATATTATATAAAACCCATCAATAAATGATTTCAAAGAAGAATTTTATCGCATACTTTATCTAAGATCTGAATATCTTCAGGGAAAAGGGAAAAGGTACTTAAGTTTGTGAAATTTCGGTTTCGCAAAGTTTTTCCGGTGGCCGTTTTGTGTCTCATGCTTCGCTGCACCGTTTGTCAATTGGTTTATGATTTAAGGACCACGTACTACAAAACGTTTTTTTTCCTGCTGGCGCAGCTGAAGATTCAACTCGTTTGTTTGTGTAATTGGTCGAAATTAAGACCTATTCATTTTATTTTATACACCAAGCAAAACTAAACAAGTTTCAAAACGAATGATGCGCATAATATAGTGTGTAACATATCTTGTGATAAATACATTGACTGCTACAAAATAATGTGCAAATAGTCTTTTATTTTCTTACACTGGTAATTAGAATTTTAGTTAAATTTGCCTGACAATTCATAAATCAATGGACCGTATTGCAGTTTAAAGAATATGTTCAGTAACGAAAATATAAGGTGGTTTATAATTGCATTATTCTCGGAACAGATCATTCGCGAATTCTCATTAACGAGCGAACATCGGTTTTCCGATCTTTGTCCTGTTTTTTTTTAATATTGAGGACAAACATAATATGAACATTAATGTAAACGCAAATTGTCTTTTTAAAACACATTGCCTGTTCAAGAATTATCATATACGAAACACAATTGTATATTCTATTGTACATGGTCATTTCAACTTCATTTGCCCGTTAAAATGTTTAGCTTATAAACTCTAACCCGGTATTCTTGCGCGCGGTATGTCATCAATGCCCCCTAGCTTTTCTCTACATAAAAATGTGAACGACCTACTTGTAAAATCTTGTAAAATCTGCAAGAAAATATATCTCGATTATTTTTTTGTATTCGTCTGCTTTTGGGTCAAACGTTATTATCCCCATGCTTTAAAAGCGTGGGGATATTGTATTGATCTCCGCTGTCTGTCCGTCCGTCCGTCCGTCCTGGCCACTATCTCCTCCTACACTATAAGCACAAGAACCTTGAAACTTACACACATGGTAGCTATGAGCGACAGTGCGACGGTGCACTATTTGGAATTTTGATCTGACCCCTAGGTCAAAAGTTTTGGTGGCGGGGAAGTATTCCTTGTATGGCTATAGTAAAACCTGGCCACTATCTCCTCCTACACTTTAAGCACTAGCACCTTGAAACTTACACACATGGTAGCAATGAGCAACAGTGCGACGGTGTACTATTTGGAATTTTGATCCGACCCCTGGGTCAAAAGTTATGGAAGCGGAGCTGTTCTCCTTATATGGCTATAGTAAAACCTGGCCACTATCTCCTCTTACACTATAAGCGCTAGAACCTTGAAACTTACACACATGGTAGCTATGAGTAAAATTATGTGCGACAGTGCACTTTTGATACTTTGGTCAACGGTTACTCCTTCCCCGTACCCCAAAAAAAATTCGTACCCAAAATTGTTCGTACCCAATTAATTTTTCTACCCAATTTTTTTTCCTACCCAAATTTTTTTTCCTACCTATTTTTTTTCCTGCCCATTTTTTTTTCGTACCCACATTTTTTCGTACCCAAATTTTTGTTTCGTACCCAATTTGTTTTTTGTACCAACATTTTTTTCGTAACCAAATGTTTTTCTTACCCAATTTTTTTTTCTACCCAAATTTGTTTTCGTACCCAATTTTTGTGTTGGCATAACTTCTTCATTTATTCACCAATTGACTTTAAACTAATACTGAACATCTCTTATGACAACACGGTCGATCTCGACCATCCATGTCCACATTACCCACCCCGGGGCCCCACCAACACCTAATTGACTATAACTCTTAAGTAAGAAACGTTCATATCAAAGGTTTGATGCGAAAGACAAGCACTTAAATTTTATATCGATTGTGCATCATTGACTTTGTAAATATGGTTTAAAGCTAGATAATGTAATTCGTGGTTAATGTATGTGTGCTTTTCATCCAAATTGAGTGATAAATCAGTTACGTTACATTTCAAAACACGCACCATGTAATGACTAACGCTAAAAGCCATGCAAACTTACTTGTATACACGAAGTTTAAGAAACATCATAGACAAATTAGCTTTTTGAAAAACATGAATTGTTAGGATTTGTCGTGTGTTAACATGTAATTATATTTAATGAACTGCAAAAATTGCATGTAAATGCTCACCTGTCTTCGATATTGCTTTGCTTTACATCAAACAGACATTATTACAAACAACATTACCGATAACGACAACATAAATGTATTATAATCAACAACAAACCGTCGCGATCGTCCCATCTTGAAAAATGTTAGACATTACTATAAATGGCCATGTTTTTGTGATTAATGAAGGCTGCTGATCGTAGTCTGCATGAAATGTCAAAGTCTGTGTAAATATGTTCGCGCAATGTCACAGCAAGTACATCATGAAGATCGCCGATATCGACGAATGATGAATTTAACGACGGGCGTATCGTGAAGAAACAACGCAAGTGGCGCTAACTTTTTGACGACAGAATGACTTGCGCTGACGTATGTGACGACTGAACTTCCAGCGCCAACTTGTGGGGCAAAACGGTAAACGGGCTGTGACGAGACGCATACAACAATCAATGTGCAGAGGTGTGTCGTTACAGTGACAGTAAACGCATCGGACATAAGCCAGCCCTTCTTGATGGGGCTTGCAGAAGAGCAGTCACAAAACCCCCGGTCCTTCAAGCAGTGTTTTCACGAACGTTTGCGCTCTCTTGTAAGTTAATCGTGCTTACTTGAAATAGGTATCTCCTTTGGTGTGTATGTATCCAGCGACGCCTTTAACACTGCCTTCTCTTTTTCTTATCTCACAAAGGCCTTTTTAACGAAGATGGCCTCTTAGTCACTTGTTTGGGTAGATGCATCCCAGTATCCGCCAGTGTACATCAAGCAAAGAAAACAAACGTACGTCCGCTCCTAACTAAAACTGACTAACGAGTAAAATGACGTTGACAGGAGCGGACTTATATCGATGTGGATTAAGTAAGCCAAAAAGAGTGACTTTCTTCATAATTAAATAATCTTTATTACAATAAGTTACATAATCCTGGCCTGAAGGATGTATATTTAAATTTTCATCACTATACTGTTTTTATAAGTGAATCTTGTGATTTAAAAACAAACATACCCTATCATAAGCATTTTGGAAGGGGTGGAGCATTTCAATATCAGAGCAGTAACCAGTGTTGGAACGACTGTATCCTGTTGAGTGGTGTTAAATTATATTTATCAATCCAGAATATATGCTAACGCGGTAGAATTATGTTTTTTGTATCACGCTACTAAAATGGACTCTTGTCGTAATAAATTCTTGCAACCACATGATACAATAAACACAGTACGGTGTAATGAGTAACACCAACCGTTTTAGATAAAATATAGTATAAACAGAAAAACTATTCAGAAATGACTTCCTTAAACAAATATATTAAAGACATCGTAATTTATTGTAAAAAAAATAATGAGTATGCATCTTAAATTATTAAAATTATAAAATTTCATAATGAAAACCTTTTACGAAATGAATTGCATAAGGTGCTTATGTTCTTTATTCCTTAATATAAATATGGCAGTGTTTCCGCTGTTTGCAGTGAAACACAATACAGTACTAGTGCGTTCCCAGTAAGTTTTCTTAACGTAAATGCACAAATTATTTGTTTAATTGCAGTTCAAAACTTCTTTGCTCGCAAAATATGCATAAATAAGTTCATCCAATTATGCATCGGTTACTGCAAAATCCAAGGTTGTATAAAAATGGATCAAGCGTCTTAATTGTAACAAAGCGGCATCACATGACAATATTATTTACGAATATTTCAAAGAAACAATCGATTTTATAGCCAGACCTTCAGAAATATTATTTAACTACATTTTAGATACAAAACTATTCCCGAAAAGTTGGTTGTCCGGAGTGATTCTACCAATTTATAAACGCGGTGATTTTTCTGACCCTTACAATTACAGGGGCATCACGCTGATAAGCTGCTTTGCTAAACTTTATACCGGAATAATAAATAAACGTCCAAAATCTTGGGTAGAATCATATGATATCATAACGGATGCACAATTTGGTTTTAAACCGAATTTAAGCACAGCCGACGCAATTTTTATTCTCAATGCTTTAATCGAAAAACAGCTACATAATAAACATAAACTCTTCTGCTGCTACATCAATTACCGGAAAGCATATGACGTCATAAATAGGGGGCAGCTCTGGTACAAAATGATTCGATCAGGACTTGATGGCAAGTTAATGGCTATTATTCGTTCGATTTAAATGAGGTGATACTGCAAGTTAAACACATGAGTTCCCTATCTGACTTATTTAGTAGCAACGTTGGCCTATTGCAAGGGGAAAAACATCGCCGATCATGTGCTCATTTTTCGTGAATGATATAGAATTCAGTCTTCCAAAACGGATTAAACGCTGGTATAACACTTGATCAATTATCGGTTTATCTACTCCTTTTTGCGGACGATGCACTTTTTTCTCCGAAACCAAAGAAGGCTTACAGGAATCTTTAGACAACCTAGAAATATATTTTGTAATAAGTGGAACTTAACTGTCAATATTGATAAAACAAAGATAATGTTTTTTTCAAAAGGGCGGTGTCATGAACAAAAATTATAAATGGACATTCAAAGGCAATGAAATTGAAATAGTTAGTAACTTTAACTATTTAAGAATCGTCTTATCTAGTGGCGGATCATACATACCAGCCACAAACACCTTGTATGATAAAGCGTCAAGAGCAATGAATAGATTGTTCTCTATAACAAAAGAGATCGTAGTCCCAATAAATATCATGTTCAAGTTATTCGATTCATATGTTGCGTCAATTTTGAGTTATAATTGTGAAGTATGGGGGTTTATAAGTGCCGATAATATTAAACGTGTTCACAAAAACTTCTGTAAAAGATTATTAAATGTAAAGATGTCAACTAATTCATTGTCATTGTACGCGGCAGTTGGTCGTTTCCCTTTAATCATTGGACGCTATTTAAGAATTGTTAAATATTTTCTAAAACTATATCAAACAAAGCAAAGTTACTTTATTCTACACACTTTTATAAATATGCAAAGATCAGAAATTGTTAAAAAAAATAATAACGTGCATTGGTCATCAAAAGTTCGCGATATACTTAACCATTCAGGATTTGGTGATGTATGGTTATTCCCTGAATCTATACTTATCGACAAATTCATCCCTTTATTAAAAATATGATTGTGAGATCAGTATGTAGCTGGATGGAGGACTAATATTGATTCGTCAACATCGTTATCTATGCATAAAAAATTGAAACCTACATTCGAAAGGTCATCGTATTTACATTTAATTGAAAACAAAAAACATTGAAGGATTATTGCCAAAATGCGTCTCTCATCCCATAAATGGTTAATTGAAACAGGCAGACATCATAATATTGACAGAAACGAAAGAATATGACCCTTGTGTAACGGTAACGATATCGAAGATGAGTACCATTTCATACTAATATGTCCGCAATACCTAGAAGAATGAATCAAATATATCCCAGAATTCTATCACAAGCGACCTAGTATGTTCAAATTTATTAAACTCCTAAATAGTAGTAAGAAAACTACACTTAGAAAGCTAGCCATCTGTTGTATATCATGTTTCAAAAACAGAGATAACAATTTGTTTATTATAACATGATTGTTAAGAAGATCTATAGCTTATACTAACAATTGAGTGTACTTTGCTTGTAACATGTTGTTTGTTAATCATGGATGTATCAAATGTAGTACTGCCTATATATGTAGTCCATGTCACATTAAAACTTGCAATTAAAGCACTCTCACTCTCCAGTGATGAGTGAATTAGGAATTGATGTATGTAATTTGAACACTGTAATTATATTTATTCATCAAGCATGTCTGTAAAATTATCATGTATTTGTATATGACGATAAGCTTGTAATGCTTAAGTCAAAATAAAATTAAATAAAATATGTTCTGTTGTTATAAAGTTATAGTCATGTTATTTTAAACAAAGTAACAAGAACCGTTAGCTAGTGTAACTGAAATGTCTGGGTTAAAGATGGTTATCCGACGAGCTAAACAAAATGGGACATGAAATAAATAACAGTGATGATCAGTTTTATTTAGTCATGTTTTCTTGGTAATTTGCGTCAGCTATGAAACACATTGTAGTCAGAAAACAAGAGTAGCCACATATTTGTATAGAGTGGTTCCTACATAAATTCGTTTCGACACTTCTGCTTAATATAGCTACGTCCACTATTTACACAAACACAAACATAAACAATAATACATTAAGCTCTTTATAGTATTAAGCAACTACTGAAATCAAATGCATACAAAACAGCAAACATCATTGCAATAGTTCAGCAAAACAAAATATAGTTGTAAATACCCGAGTTGCCGTGAGTAAGAAAGTAAGTTAACATTCGGCAGGCCTTGTTATTCAAGTTAATTGTCTTGCTGTCTTAATACAAGTATGTAAACCTCAAGATAACTACGATTAAATCGTATGTACATAATGCAAGTTTATACACTTTGTAGTTTGAAATGGTTTGAATGCACAAACTAAGGATATACATATTGAATGTATCATACATTCTGGTGAGTTTGAACAGTAACAATGAATAATTTTTCAAAAACAAATACATAATCATTGCATACAGACCATCAAACGGGGAGCTAAGTGTTCCGTTTATTGAATGATAAGCATTCACAAAAGTTTCACAATACTGCTATTTTATTTACGGTTAGCTCAATGTGTTATTACAATTTCATTGACAATTTTCTCCAGTTGGGTTTCACGTTTGTTGTACAAACATGTATCATATCTGATAGAGCAAGCCGAAAGGCTCGCTTGACACGAAGCTCGTTCGTAAATTGAAAAATATCATGGGGTACTGGAACTTTCTGAAAGTCATACTCTTTGATAAGTTTAAGTAACATATTTCAACACAAAATGTATGCGATATACATAATCTTACTTATTTATTACGCAGTATTCTAAATGTATATGCCAACTTTTCAATCTTATGTAAAATTAAACATATTTATTGTACTGAAAGGAAACATGATTTGACAACGTTTGATTACATTGAAGGTCGATATTAAAATAACTTTCATAGAAAAGATGTTTGAAGCGCTACATATCTTTTTTATTATTTTTACTGGAATGGGAATGCAAACGCAGAAACATAACTTTAAAGAAATGATTTTTTACTTTCATCCAAATTTACCATACGCATGCTGTGTGGTTTTAGAAAAGAATCAATATAGATGTTATGGTAATTTGATTGAGCACTATTAATATGTTGTTCATGTTATTTTACTTCGAAGAAAGTAAGTCTACTTATTTTAAACGACAGTTCATTCGACAGGTGTTCCAAAACTTCCTAAATATAATCTTTTAGTAAACTGTTTTGATTGTTTTCAATTCCTGAATAATTTTAAAATTTAACCTTTTAAGTAGGTTAATTATAAACTATAAATGACATATATAATGCATGTAGAACTGTGTACATTTTAGTTTTAGCATGTTGCACTTGTTGGGACAAACTATTTGGCATATATGGACATTCATGTGTCATTTATTAATATTCTAACACATATTAGACATATGATCGATTCTTAGCAGACAAGATGGAATAAGTGATTTACAACATTCATTGATAACTGCCAATATCGTTCAGTTGTTTACTATAAAAGTAACAACTTGCAAATATGAACTTTACCTACAGACGTCGCGTTTAAAAGAAAATGGTAGAAACCATTAAATTCAAAATGTAAACAAATCACATGAAAGCAATCTTATAAGTATGCATCAACGCTATTTTATGGAAATAAAAGGAAACAATATAATACATTAAATAGTCATTGTCGCGCGAGAAAAAAGTTTAATTCTAATTTGTTTTTAAACGGACACATAAATAATCAAAATCCCAAATACAAATTGCATTGTCATTACATTTAGATTTAATGTTTGTGATTTATTTGCAGTTTGTAGTCTTGAATTATTCTGATATCTACCACATACATATAAGTGGCACAGATAATTTGATCCATATTCTGTATGATCACGCTTTTCTTATGCAGTTGCCGATTTATTATATCTTAAAGATTATCAACTACTCAGGAACATGCGATCAATTGCAATATCAAACTCAAATATTCTGACAATATTTTAAAGAGAAAAAGGACTAGGTAGACCAACCCGATAAAAATCATGTTAGGCTTACAAAAAGTGCCTAGACTATTGAGTAACGGTGAATGCAGAATGTACTACATGAGTAACAGCCTTTTATCGGAAATAGCTCAGATATATTTTGGGGTAATGGTGTTGCCATTTGTGTTCTTTATTCATTTTGAGGAAACCTTTGGTATTAATAATACCATTTATTGGTCACTGCATGCTTACATGTGATTAGTAAAGCTCGGAACGGCATCAGTCATCACTCAACAAGTATCATCCGATTCTATTCCTTCTTACATTGATAGTGACGCTTTCATTTTGATCATGGTGTTTGAAGATCATTGGACACACATGATAGAATTCACATTACTTTGATGGAAATGTATGTCTATTTGTTGAGATCTGTGTAGTTCAAGCGTATAGAGTATATCTCAAAATATTGTTTAATCAGTATTAATAATCACTAACGGTATTTAATGTTTGGTTCGGCTAACAATCGTAAAAAACTACACGCTAAATGTAAACGTATAGATTATTTTTCTTATAATAAACAATGCAAAGTGGTGATTTTGATAACTTTAATAAAGTATCGTTATTCATGTAAAGACTCAAATAAATGTTATTTTGCTCTTTCAATTCAAGACCATCATCTACCAGCCCCCGGCCTTATCCGATTGTTTTAACAATATGGACGTTTCCAATGTGTCGTTGCACTTTAATCATGTTTACGTAAAGCAAATAATGTAATAGTTACAACGTAAATAGGAATATGTGCTAACATAGATACTGCTTGCTGCGTTTTGAATGCGTGTCAAACAATCATTTTACGTTTTTTGTGTTGAACCGTTTTTGGATAGTAAAATGTAAAAGCCATTACTGTTAAGTGTGTGTAATGAACAATTAATTGCCACGATATGTGTTGGTGTAATACAGACTATGCGTTTGTATTCATGTTAATGCATTTAATTAAGATGAAGGGCAGATAAACATTATTAAGAAAGACGCATTTAATTACGCGGCATGCTGTATATGGCATTTGATGTTGCTTAATGCAGTTCGTTGTCGCTGGAGTTTTATTGTGTGTGAGCTATAACCAGAGCTCCTGATAAGATGCGTATCTGCGTATTAACGCATTGAAAAATAAAAAAAAAACGCTTTAAAAATTGGCCCAGTGTGTAGCATTACGCAATACAAATCTTGATACGTTTTTTTAAGCGACCAAAGTGCGTCACCGGTTTAACCAACAATCCACTTGAGTTTTTAGTGTCAGTTAACCTTTGAATCAAAAGTAAGTCAATCAAAATAAGCTTGTTATGAAAATGGCGGCCCATCATGTTTGTGGATCAAAAAAGGGACGTTTTAAGCGACCAGCGGCTACTTTCGGAATATTTCACAGAAAGTCTGTTCGTATCATCATTAAAAATGTATTCTGTTTGCTTTTATTAATAACAAATAAAAATATTTCTAGATTAAACACGTCACGACGAACTTTGTCAGTTTTCTATTAAGATGGAAAATACCCCTCAATATTCCTAAATACCCTTAATTGCTGAAACAAAGGAGTAAAATACGCTTTAACAATAATATCAGGGGGTAAAATACCATTTAGACTCAATCCTTATCTGGAGCTCTGGCTATAACTCCGATTTTATAAATAGCCTATACAGATTGGTAAAACACGTTTCTTTTTCAATTGACAAATGTACGGATGTGTTATTCTGTAATACTATTGGAAGAAGATATTGATCATTTGCCTATGTGCATACATTAAGATAATGTCATAGTGGTTAATACTCAATATATTTATATAATATAACTAATCTCAATAATTGTTTAATTGTAGCTTTTATAATAGCCAAAGTTTCTGCCATTAACACTGTACTCAACAAAACAGAAACCGTATTAGATATTGTCATCTGTTTTGGTATCATTCTTGTATCTTGAAAACTTTTAAAATGTTGGTACAAACATTTGGTCTACTTAATACTTATTATTATTCCTTTCTTGACATAAAGTAGTTAATGCTTTTTTTATTTTGGGAATAATGTGTTCACATAATAATAATAATAATAATTGAAATATTACACACTGTGTTATGAGAACGTTATGCAATCTTGTTCGCTGTGATCTTTTTTATAAAGAGACTGTTTTATGAGTTAAGATAACCAACTCGTCTCGCCCAAGATCTGTGAACACCATATACGAAAATTATTCTATGTATTGTATGTATCGTGTTTTGTTCAGATATGTGTTAAATCCATTTGCCTGAATGCAATGCTTGCTGAACACACCAACAACTTTGTCCCAGATGCGCTCTTCATTGTGTGGAAGATCAAGCGAAGGGCAAGTGATGCGAAGTGTTTGTATGAGTTAGCCCGTGTAGGCCAATCTTTAACTAGATTATGACAACACATGTGGCATCTAATATCGGATCCAGACAAAAACGTGCAATACTGAGGGGAAGCCATACCTTGAAAACTTTTCAAGACCATTAACGTTATAACCAAGTATCATAATTTCTTAATGTCGAAAAAAGAACCTGGCTTGTTCACTGCAAGGTGTGTTACTCAATAGAAGAGCAATTTAATTTTAATTTTTGAAATTGCAAGAAGAAGATAATCATAATATGCGATATCTCAAGAACATTATATATCTCTCTTTTCACGACAGTAGTATGTAAGAAAGAAAACAATGACCACTTATTTAATTCTGAGTCTGCAAAGGAGAAGGCGTGCCCAAAACCTAATGTGCTAAATCGAACGGAATTCCTTAAAATATATTGAATTCATTTAATTGTTCAGTGAGATATGTTTTGTCCCGATAGTGTTTCTGGAAATTGACTTGTCCTATATTCCCATTATATTCGGCGTAATTTTGTTCAAGTATATATTGCCATTTGATTTAATTTGACATACATCTATCAAGCTTCTTCCTCGATGATATTTTTTACATTAACAACACCTTTGTTGTTAAGTTGAAAAAGTATTGTTAGCTGGATATTGTTCCGATAGAGGGAAGTAATTCAATTGTGCATTAATACTTAACTGAGAAAAGTTCATACCCTTAGTGTACGTATTGTCCTCTCAGGTAAAAACTTTATTTCGTGGGCATATGTAATTAAAAAATTGTCTTTATTCATTCATATGTAACACTTTTTAGATTTTTTATATCGGTTACCATGGATACACATTTAATGTAACTTAAAACATTGTAATGTATATGTTGACCGCATTTAACCACTGCAACAAATGCGAAACATGTATACGAAAATGAAAGATTGGATTATTTTGTGAATTTGGTTATATATGTTAACATGTAGCAATACAATTAATTATTTGGTGTCTCAAAAAATTGCTGACTATGAATCCCAATAAGAGCTTTTATGTCTTTAAATATTGGCTTAAATGAATATTTAAACGTAAATGGTCGAATTATTGATGCCATGTTATGCTTGATTGCTATTATATGTTTGACATAATAATGTTTTAAATGATAAAATCGGTTGATTTTAACAAAATACCAATTCGTAAAATGGTTACCATGAAAACCAGTTATATACTGAACACTTTTGAAGCTGTTGTGCTGTGGTTTATATTAGTTTTAAATGAACATGCGTTTCAATTCTTGCACGACCGGACTTGAATGTTGAGTAAATCGGTATAGTATAAAAGCAATAAAGACACACCTTTTTACATTGTGCACCATTTTTTAACGCTGACATCATGTATACGAAAAACATCCGTTTAATCTATAATTTTATGAATTTCCCACACAAATTGACAAGTAGATATCCGACACATTACTTTACCCAAAAAGAATAATAAAAGTCTTTTTTTTTAACAAATGGATCAGAATCGCTTGCGCTCGTGGCGACAGATGCTTAATGTAAATATAGGAATAAACAGTTACTTTGAAGAAGGAGTAGCGCCTTCAATATTTTACCGATCTCTTACATATTTTGCGTGTAGGTACCTTGCATGGACCTCTACCTTTTGATGAGGTTTGAGGTCCTCTTTTTTTTCCGCACAATTAACCCTTATATCGACAAAGCATCATCGGGGAGCATCCATCAGTTTTACTGATATCCTTGTTGTGGTTACAGCCGGAGTTTTGTTTATCGGACGGAGCATCCAGGAAGAATTGGGATCCGTCACTTAATGTTTTTTTTCTTAGATACTAACATTGACCATCCCATATTGATGCGATTTCGCTCTGCTTAGAATGTCGATCTGATGGATATAATGAGGTGAGGAATATCATATAATCGTGACGATTCTGGACAGTACTATATGGTGTTTTTTGTACTTTAAAAATACCGCGGATTTGCTTTTGTAAAAATATAAGAGAGTCACGTGATAGCTTGAAACTATTTGGAAAAGCCAAGCGTTAAGCGAAATGCAGACTTAATTCGTCAATAAAGTAAACTTTTAGACACAGGCAAGTGTCATTTAAAACACGCTTCAACTATGGTTTTGAAAATAATTGTATTTGTTAAATGAATATATTCATGCACTAAAAACATATTACACAATAAAAAAAGATATTTAATGACACATATTTTAATTTAAATACGTTAATCTAAATGGAATCGAATACCGTTAAAAACACGATTATTATTATAAAGGAAGTGCAAAATTCGTTGCAAAAGACATACATTTATATAGAAAAACAAACGTACAAATATTGGACAGATTTAACCATTAAACACACATGTACATATTCACAATACTGCAACAAATTGTTCCAACGTTTGTCGTATATACAGCTTCAAAATTTTGTAAAATGAAATAACAATACTGTCATTGCTTACGGCGCCCACATGGTACAAAAACCCAGCATCCGATTTTTTAAAGAAGAGTTGTTTTCTATTCATTTGGTCAAGCCTGCATATTTTACGAAATCGACTACATATTACAAAATTGCATCATGTAAAAAACTAAATGCCTTTTGGCAGATATCTTCAATAAATCTGCACATACCGACTTACATTATTCTGCGCCTTGCGCTCGCCTGTAATTTGATCTAAAATGGAATAAACAATATGTTTATTTTAATAGTTATCGCTCGCTCCAATGCTTTTGGGTCAAAACGACTGATTGATTTGTTGTAGCCTTAAAGCTAAAGTTTCTTGAACCGATTGGCGGGCGCTTGTAAATATTCTTCATTTTACAAAAGTGGTTTTTATATATTCGAAAATTGAATGACGCACCTAAGACAATTACTTGATGATAATGACAAATATACATACGTTATTTATAGTTGTGTGTTACTTAGAAGTAATACTTTTGTTCATTGTTTCATTTGAAATCAAATTGGTCCCTTTGAGGGAAACCACACTGATTTGTACTTTCTTTTAGTGCCCTAATACAAACATATCGAAAGATATGTTATCGCTGATGCAAGGTTAGACGATCACACAGTAGTGTCAAGATATCATCCAATTAAACATTAAACTTGCCCTATACACCAATATAGTAATGGGGCATAGCCCGTCTACTGTATCACTTAATTATTTAGATGGAGGTAAACACATATTCATCAAGCATGGACACAAAAAAGTCCTTACATACATAATCACTTATGGACATCGGCACAATTTCAGTTCGCTTGTGTGTAATGACTTATTCAGCCAGTAATTACACGTTGACATGTTTGCGTACCCACACTTTCCTTAGGCCGTGGACGGAAATAAAGTTAGAAATAATGTATTACATACATATGTTACTATGTACGGATGTTACTCTTAAGGGTGAACGTTCAATATTTAATCGTTTTTTTTTCTGATATATTATTGGATGTCGATTGTTAATACGTAGACAGCAAATTTCAAAATAAGCCAATACATTGGCCCCAATTATTTTGAATAATTATTAATGCATTATGACAAATGAGTTTTTTTAATTATTTGGAATGACATCTTCATGAACAAGGTCTAATTGCCGAAATTAAACGTTTAAATTAAAGGATTCAGTTCATTGTGATTGGTGGCACTTATACAAAATGAGAATGAAATTTAAGACTAATACACAAGTAACTCTCAAATTGTGCGTCTGTCTGAATCAGATTCTTACTTTTAATGCCGATTCCCCGTTAATTATTCTTATGTGAATATCAGTTGGTAATACATGTATATCTATTTAATTACTTATAATTGTTCGTCAAAACATGATTAAATGGACACACTGGAACACTCATAAATACGTCGTAAATAACAACGTTGACACAACATTCACATTTTCTTTCCAATGCCCTGCGAACTGCCTTCCTAACAGATCTTCAATTAGGATCGATATCTTAGGCGTATGGTAGATAACGGCATATTATCTTGACCGCGTTATATCTTAGAGTCTTTGCCCTTTGATAACAAGTTTGTAATCCAGTCATTTTAGTTTAAACGCAAGATACAATTGTTAAGAAGCATCCCGAAAAGTTGAAATGCGCATATTGATAGGTCGTTTAGGTCTGATGAGGAAGTTTTTGCCAATTTACTTTAAAAATAATAAATAAACATAATACATGTTTGATGCCGATATGGATGATGTTCATCCGGATGCGAAGTGACTTTTTCCAACCTCTTGTATCCGATTTATCCTTTTTTTACCAATACGTTGTTTTATAAATTGCAACGAGTTAAACCAAGGAAAACGAATAAAAACCTCAACGTAGAATATGTACCATTTCTTAGAAATGTCCATAATCAACTGAGTGTTTTAATGTTTTTCAATTATCGAAATAAGTTATAACTAGAAATGGCGAGGCAGATGCCGACGCGTATCCCCACGCCGCATAGATTTATTTTAAAAGGCAATTTTTGATCGAGATAGACCGTGTTGACATAAGAGATGTTCGGTATTAAAATGACGTCAATTGATGAATAAATGAAGAAGTTATGTTAAAACAAAATTTTGGGTCCCACCCCAACCGCCATTATCCTCTATCTCTTCCTACACTATTAGCACTAGAACCTTGAAACTTACACACATGGTAGCTATGAGCATATGTGCGACGTGCACTTTTTGGAATTTTGATCTGACCCCTGGGTCAAAAGTTATTATCATGTGCGTCGCATGTTGTTAGTAAAATGAGTTTTTGTTGTACCCATTTTACCCATTTATTTACCCATAACTTTTGAACCAGGGGTCAGATCAAAATTCCGTCATCGTCACCGTCGCACATTGTTTACCCATTTTACCAATTTATTTACCCATAACTGCTCAAGCTGCTCCAGTGTTTATTCATACCAATTATTTTCAAATTGAAAATGAATTATATCTATACAAATTGAACATCAATGGCGCGTGTAAGGCATGTGTTTTTACCAGTGACAGGCTTGAAAATGATTTTTTAATACATGTGATAAAAACTTACAAATTGGTTGGTTTCGTTATGTAGAGGACATATTACGTATGTGCGACTACTTGTTTAAATGCTTACAAGTCTTTATATAAATAGTTAAACCGAGTATACAAGTACAATATTTACCACCAATTAATAAAGCAAATCCTTTCTTTCTTCTTTCTTGAATATTTCAATTTTAAAATTAAAAAAAAAGGATTTTCGCATTTAACAAACCAATATGGGAATAATCACCAATACCTGATATGCAGCCCTGTCCAAAGGAGAATGCCGATTCCCTGTCTACTCTGGTTAAATTAAAGCCAGAAAACATACCAAATACGTAAACATTCGGTGTGCATAGTTATTCCAATGAATCATCTTGCTGTCTTTTAATAGTGTATGAACCTCAAAGTAACTACAATAAAATCGTTTTTAATAACTGCAAGTTTATAAAGTCCTGTTGTTTGAAATAGTTTATTTTACATTAAAGGGCTATGGAGATCAGATTTATAATACATATGAAATGTTGAAAAGTTAAACGAATAGCTTTTATTGTAAACATATATTATTTCATATGTAAGATCAAATGGGGAGCGCTTAGTGTTCCGTATTTTGAATGATATTAAGCATTCATACCAGTTACACGGGAGAAATTTGTTGTCTCAGGTTCACGTAAACAGAAAGTTAAGTTGTCGTTACAAGTTTCCGTACCGCGTTTCTCTTGTTGTGTATTCGCAGTTTTTGAACATATCTGACGGAGCATGTTCGGATGGCACTCTTCGCAATAAGCTCGGTCGTAAATATAGGAACTTCGAGTGCTGAAATAACTGCATTTATCAAAATCATTATTCTGCATAATTTGTAGTTGCATTGTTTTGCACAAAACGGACATAGAATATATCATTCAACTATTTTCAAACACGCATACCTTTTTTAACCTTTATCATAGGTTACAATACGCATATTGCATGTCACTATAAGATAAAGTAGCTGAATGTAACGGTAAAAAAGTGTTATAAGTATGATGCTCAGTTTATCTGACTTTAGCTATTGTTATTGTTGTGTAATCGTAACTTAAGTAAATATCGTGTTTTAATTAAGTGTTTCAGTTTTTAGCATAACTATATAACCATGTACATATAATATAAATATAGTGTAGATTTTATTTGTAGCATGTTTCACTTTTTGTGACAAATCCTTTGGCATATATTTAAATTGATAAATATGTCACATGTTAACTTCTCTACACATATTCCACATGCCATCGAAAGTATCTGTAACTGTTAAAGCGCTTACCCCTTCTCTGCAGCGAAGAGGTGAGCACGTATTCGAGCATGTGTTTNGTTATATATTTTTATTTTGTGACTGTATGCATGTGGCTGTTTTTAATTAAAATGCATTTGCATTATCTAAACATGTTCTCGTTCTAGTTTCTTGAAAAACAAACGTTCAATTTAAATTAATGACTTCACCAGACATATACATGTACCACATAAGCTATTTTATATGAAAGAGACAACTGATGGTGATATTGCAGTTATTTTTAATAAGTAAGCGCGGGGATCCTATTTCCGTATAATTGTTGATTTTTGCATAAATGAAAAATAAATTGTAACAAAATCATAATGGTGTTTGAAATAGCAAGAGTTAAGGTTATTTACAAGTTCTATAAAATGGTAATGGTGTTTTTCATTTTCAGCTCTAATAAAATCACTAATAAGATATGCAATATAACAGCAATTAGGAGCTACCGTTTGTATGTTAAATAGCCGTTGATACTAGTCATATGATGTATGCAAAGCTTCATCTACGGGAATCATTATACCTTCCTCAAAGCATCATCAATCAAATAAGTTAAGGCATTCCAACAAGATTTATAATATATACCACTGATTTATAATCCCTTTGCTGATCAAGTCGGCTGTGATAGTATTTAAGGTCGAGTAGTTAACCTTCCAATCACCACCAGATGAACAAATTAACATAGCTTACCTGAATTCCAAAAAACGCTGCCGCAAGCTTGTGTTGTAAGTACCAAGTGAATTATTTAAAACAAAAAAACACTCCCTTGGTCAAATGCTATTCTTGTTTTTCTATGTATTTTTCAGGACAAAATTTGAATATTTTTTTCTTAAAGAAAAACAAAGCCTGTATGACTTGCATATTATGAACAATACATAAAACCAAGTTTATGCACACATTAAGTTTTTTTTTTGCCATTGTGATAATTGTTCTTGTTTAGTAGAAGTTATTCTCAATACCTTTGTTTACATGCTTAATTAGTGCAGTGTAAGCTTACACGCTTAGGCATGTGATCCGTTAATCAGAATGCTTCCCAATCCTTTCCAGTAACATTTTGACGTGTGCAATCGCACCGCCAAGCTTTCGCTTCAAAACCACCACCTCCCCTACCTCCGCCACTTATTTTTTTAGGTTTGTTATCACCCAGTGTTCTCATTTCTTTCTTGCCATATATGTTTACAGGCGGTTCTCTATCGCCCATTATGGCATTCTGTACATAACATACATTTTCACGTGCGTGATGGTCACTCAGGCGGACATAGGCGGGAATGTGCACGGGGTTTTCATTGTTTGGTGGTCAGTTCTACGCTAGACTTTGATCAATCTTTTACTTTGTGAAATTCAAACCGCATTAAAAAATTGGTTACAATAACCAGTTATGTTTGAGTTACACAATGTCCACAGT
>VMBQ01008973.1:0-24898 GCA_007657795.1 Dreissena rostriformis
AAGACATAAGAAATATTTCTTTCCAGTTTAATTCATGCTCTTTGAATATATTTTTCCATTTTATTTGGGATTTAAGTTTCCATATTATGTATCAAATAATATAATTAATATAAGTTCATATCAGTATAAATGTTTACATGCAACTATTACAGATAACCAATTGAAGTTTCTCCTGTATAATTGTGTAGGCATTATGTCAGTTTGATGACAGACACAACATGTACATTGTATTATAAATTATTTAGCGGAATAATACTCGAGCGCGTTATGTAGTAACAAATGATGCCCGACAATTTTAGCCGGACTATTAATTGATACGTTCAATCTGTACTGCTCAATTGTTCGTTAGCGTTTGCGAAATGCTATGGGTACAGTTTGAGTGCAACAACTCCAACTCTCTTCTAAAACTATTTGTATTGTATTGAAACTTTGCCCACTTATAAGAAGGCCACTAACAACTAAGCATTATTATGCTCCATTCGCGTTTTAAGAATAGTCACGGTTCATACGCACGATGAAATACAAGCTCAGATGTATATTCAGCAAATAGAAATCCCTCTAATTACTTCACATATGTAATTGACATTTATAACTATGACTTGCAATTTAGCAGAGCTATGCCGCTTCTTATACTTCGAAGTTCAGATTAATGTTTATGTGTGCAAGTACATACCGATTAAATTAAACGGATAGCCCTTGGAACTATATCTAAAAATATATCCCTTTAAAACTGAATACATTACATTGGACCCTTCATTTGAAGCATGATATCAAGGCCGACAAATCTGACCTGCATTTATACAGTATTACTATTTGTTAGTACATACTTATGTCAAGTTAAGGTTTACGTGCTGCAACACGTGCTCCCTATCGTCAAGGAAAATAACTAAGTCTCACATCTCTGATCTGACTATTGTTTATAAATTAACGTTTATACCTTGCTATCTACTGAAGGCATTTCATAAAAACTTCCCAAGTGGCTTTCTACCTACTACAAATATGCACCTGCAATAACATATTATATGATTAATCAAACGCGCTCTTTTTGGACAGCCCATCTTGTTCTTTCTTAATATCATTACAAGTGTCAATATTTAAAAAAAAATCCAAGTTAAACAGCGTTTTTAAATAGCAACGTTTTCAGCAACATTTTGCTTTAGAAAACGTTTTTTTTCCAGCATATGAGTGGTGCCCCTAATCTGATCAGTATTGATTATCCAAAGCCAACGCCTTAAGGCACCGCTTAAAAAGTGTGCGAATGTATGTGGAGGGAGACACGTGTGTTTGCAGCAGATCTCAATTCGCGTAAGGCCGCGTTTTTCTAATATATATTTTGCTATTTCCGTCATACAAATAATTAATGAATTTACAGAAGACACGCGGTTTACATGTAGTTGAACAAGCTTTTACGTGGCTACGTCTATATTGCTCTGTACGACTATTACCATATTAACACAAGAAGATTATTTAGTAATTGCCGTTTGGGCCCATATGCTTTCTCAATTAAAGTCCATACCTGGCCCACATCAGCTTGCTGGGACCTTTATGGACTTGCAAAAATAGAGACCCAGATGAGAAACATTTGTTTCATGTAATAGTAAGAAAGAATGTATAGCCCCACACTTGGTCCATGATGTAAATGAGCCGACGTAAATCAGATGATGTACATAAATTGGTCGCTTGCTTGGACATACACTGGCGTTTTTCCAGCAGTGTACCCAAAGGAGCTGTCTTTCTTGACCCCTAATTTGCTTGGTTTCTCAGATTTGGTCTTATATTGTAACCATATTTTGTTTTTGTCCAGTTATTATCCATATTGGGCAAACATGGTTTTGCTTGTTGGGACCATTATGGGCTTTTAAGTTGGTATCCGTATCCAGATGAGGTAATACGCCAGGGTTTCATTAGGACAAGATAATGCAAAATGGCCCCACATTAAGCCTTAGTATAATGCAATTCAGTCCAGGTTAAACTCCTGTAACGCCCACGTGCGACATGACCAACATGTTTTCGTACTGGATCTGATGAGGGAAAACAATACAATTTTGGTCTCACATGGGGCCATTGATGTTTATTTTCGTCACGATATCGCCCATATTAGCCAATTATACAACATTATTTGCGTGCTTGGTAGGAAGTCCTATTCTGAGACAATCTGTGCTTAATAAACGATTCAATTGCGAATTCCGGTGACAGTAAATGCATAATGAGGGTACATATCGCGCATGAATAACGAGGTTTTATCCTAGGACAATCTGCGCGAGAAAAACGCTTCACCTGCGCATTCCGGTGATAGTCAATGCATCACAAGTAGAGATGAAGCGTTTTCATAAAATGGTCGTATTCCAGAAATATCTGTGTTATTAGACCGATTGACTTCTGGTGATATGAAATGCATCAACACTGTACATATACCAAATGAATAGCGTGGTCTGATTCCAGGTTAGCCTGCGCTTGTGTTAGCGTTCCTATAGGACAAAACGATCAATGTCAATTGTCGGTCTGGTGTTCCTGGAAACATACGCAAATTGAGCAATGTACATGTGGTTACGAAAAATTAAAAGTATTTTCCCAAACACTGTTGTTCATGTTTTATGTTCAAATGTGTTCGTAAAAATAAATTGTATGATCAACTAAAGCAATTGTTATTTAATGTATTAACTGTTGTATTTACACGGGAATACAATTAATAACTTCCTGTCATAACACACACATTGACGAACTCATTGTGTGCTTGTAGCTTTGGGCATATTATTTTTACTTTTTCACTCTTAGTAAGAACGTAACGTTGTAAAAGCATAGCATCTCTTGTGCTTTGGATCTATATTTTCTTTATTTTTAAACATCTTAATATTTATAAATGGGTCGGTTTTCTTAAATATGAGAAAATATATTCACATGCCAATTTNATATTATATTATAAATCAAACGCGCTCTTTTTGGACAGCCCATCTTGTTCTTTCTTAATATCATTACTAGTTTCAATATTAAAAAAAATATTAATCCAAATTAAAAAGCGTTTTTAAATAGCAACGTTTTCAGCAACATTTTGAGTTAAAGTTTAAACTTCCAAGTTGCATTAATGTATACGGTATTGTTGCCAATCTATGCCTTTGTTTATCACGTGTGAAAACATGGTTCTAACAAGAAGCTACACCTTTAGAAATCTGCGTATAATTGCCTGATCAAAAGTCTTCACAACACAATCAATTGAGAAATTGCTTGCCAAGACCACCAAAGTAAAATGGTACTTATATCATAGGAATAATTGCAGTTTTATAAAACATTTACTACTAACCGTCATTGACCATAAGGAGTTCCACCAGCGGCCACTGCCTCCCCACGAAGTTATTTTAAGTTAAGCGGTTGTGCATTATTGAGAGGCTTTCCGGTTTGGTAAATCAAGGACGGATTTCATGGGAAACTGTATTTCACCAAACCTTATGAACTGCATTTTTCCTTTTATTTTAAATTTTAATAGAAAACGTTTTTTTTTCCTACATATGAGTGGTGCCCCTAATCTGATCAGTATTGATTATCCAAAGCCAACGCCTTAAGGCATCGCTTAAAAAGTGTGCGAATGTATGTGGAGGGAGACACGTGTGTTTGCAGCAGATCTGAAATCGCGTAAGGCCGCGTTTTTCTAATATTTTGCAATTTCCGCCATACAAATAATTAATGAATTTACAGAAGAGACGCGGTTTACATGTAGTTGAACAAGCTTTTACGTGGTTACGTCTCTATTGCTCTGTACGACTATTACCATATTAACACAAGAAGAGTATTTACTAATTGTCGTATGGGCCCATATGCTTTCCAAGTTATAGTCCATACTTGGCCCACGTCAGCTTGCTAGGACCTTTATGAGACCCAGATAAGATGCGTTTGTTTTATGTAATAGTAAGAAAGAATGAACAGATCCCACACTTGGTCAATGATGTTTATGAGCCCACGTAAATCAGATGAAGTACACAAATTGGGTCGCTTGCTTGGACATACACTGGCGTTTTTTCCAGCAGTGCACCCAAATGGGCTGTCGTTCTTGATCCCATATTGGCTTGGTATTCTCAGATTTGGTCTCATATTGTAACCATAATTATTTTTGTCCAGTTATTATCCATATTTGGCACATATGGTCTTGCTTGTTGGGACCATTATGGGTTTAAACGTTGGTATCCGTATCCAGATGAGATAATACGCCAGGGTTTCATAAGGACAAGATAATGCAAAACGGTCCCACATTGAGCCTATAACGCAATTCGGTCCAGGTTAAACTCCTATAACGCCCACGTGCGACATGACCATCATGTTTTCGTACTGGATCTGATGAGGGAATCAATACAATTTTGGTCCCATATGGGGCCATTGATGTTTTATTTTCGTCACGATATCGCCCATATTAGCCTGCGCTTGTGTTAGCGCTCCTTTAGGACAAAACGACCAATGTCGTCTGTAGTTCTGGTCTGTGGTCGTTTGTTCATGTTGCATACGCCATAACAAACAAAAAACGAACACTGACATAATTAGACAAATAGAACGGTTATCTGAAAATGTACTCATTCTAGATTTCCTTAAAATTAATTTAAGTTGGTTTCATGCTTAAAAGATCGTGCACGGGTCGGGTATTTAACAAATGCTGGTAGTGTTGAATATGTGTTATGTTAAGTCTTATATAATTTATGCTCATTTAGATTAAATAAAAATGGTTTGAATACGTTTTCAGTTTATCGGCGTTTTTGTTTTACACATGACCTTGAATTCTGCTAGCCCATATATATATATGGCCCATTTCAACGCAATGACGTCAAAATCTATTTAAAGTAAGCATCAAATTGAGCAATGTACATGTGGTTACAAACAATTAAAAGTTTTATCACAAAATACTGTTGTTCATGTTTTTTATGTTCAAATGTGTTCGTAAAAATAAATTGTATGATCAACTAAAGCAATTGTTATTTAATGTATTAACTGTTGTTTTTACACGGGAAACCAATAAATAACTTCCTGTCAAAACAAACATATTGACGAACGCATTGTGTAATTGTAGCTTTGGGCATAATATTTTAACTTTTTCACTCTTATTAAGAACGTTTACGTTGTAAAAGCAAAGCATCTCTTGTGCTTTGGGGCTATATTATCTTTATTTTTAAACATCTTAATATTTATAAATGGGTCGGATTTCTTAAATAGGAGAAAATATATATTCACATGCCAATTTATCAAGGGGATACTGAGTTTGGTAATAACTTGAAATGGGTTTTTTGTTTCCAATTTTTATTCTAGTCAGACTATATTTTTTTTTAATTATTTTTTACAGTAATAAGCTTAATTTTGTTTCATGTCATATGATTAGTTTAAACATATTTATTTATTTTGGCAAATACAGTGTACAGCAATCATGCACAATACAATCATTACAAGAAAAGAATTGAATTGAAAGAAATAGATATTTTATAGTTTCTGTCCTTGCAGCAGTATTTACGCAATAAATGGGTGTGCTTTAAGACATATTTAAATTGAATTTACCAGAAATAAGAACTATACATAACAAATATGACAAGTATAGGAATAGAAATTTGATGATAAAGGATGATTGTTCATGCAAGGACTAGAACATTAGGCAGTCAGTAACAGATTGTTAAGAAAAGCGCCTGGATTTTTTAATATCTTGTTGGACATATATAAATATTTGAAAATTTTCATTTTTGTCGAGATACGTACCTCCAAAATGAAGTATATCAAGCTCCACATCACAAGTTATACTAGAAATATGGTTAATTAATTCAGGGCGAATTTCATAATAATACGGACATATTGAAAATAAGCGGTTGTTAGATTCAATAGCACCGAACGAACAAAGAGGCGAAGAAAATATATTTTTAACATTTCATTGATTACACTTGATTTGGTTCTAAGCCGCGTTAAAGTCAATTGAAGATAACGTTTACCTACATAGTAATGCGATGGAGTTTTAACTAAGCTTCTGCTAAGCTTCGATTTAAAGGTGTTTAGCGAATCACTATTTTAAACATAATCTGGTACGATGTTCCATTTTCGGATAACTTCGGGAAGGAAGGAATTATAATAAAGGGTTGATCTACATTCGGGTGTGCGTAAATCTTTCGCATTTCGAAGATTTTACCTAGAAATAGATCCTACATGTTGGGGTACCAGATCGGACAAGTTATGTGGGTTAAGTGAATTTTTCATTTTATAAGTTTATTTCATGTTGTAATTCGTTTATAGATACTAATTTGGATGCCCCACATGCAATTCGCGCTGCATCGTTTGGAATTTTGTCAAGTTCTTTTTTTAATGCTTGTTTACAATTTCCAATATAACATCAGAATATTCCATGAGCGGGCGAATAAAGGATGTTTAAATGAATTCTAGCGATTTTCTGTCAAGCTTAAATTTAAATGTACATGCCATATGATTGCAAATATAATGTCTCAGCTTTTATAATATTGTGAAATAATGTGCAAACATTGAGAGAAGAAAATACAAATATCATATAATAACTGATTTTTGTCCAAATTACAATCAGTTTATGCCATAAATGAACAGCTGTAGTCATTCATGAAAAGTTTTATTTGCGTGTCTTTATGGATGCAAGTTGGTCATCCTCGCTGGAAGTGCGTGTTAAATTGTTAAAGGTTAATCTAATATATAACGCAACCAAGGTAGGTGCGAGAATTAATTTCGAACATATATTTAAAACAAAAAACTCATATTGCTGACACCATTAAACTTGATTACATGTATTATTTCAGACTTTCGCGGACGGTTAGTACAGTTCTATATGACAACAAAGAATACTGTGTCTGTTTCACCTGTATGTGAGGGTCGTGACAAACCCATCTGGGATGTCTTCGTGTCACCGATATTGAGGCATGTTACAATCGAAAAAGATGGATCTCGAAAGAAAACTGACACCATGGTAAACCAATACAAAGACATATTTTATAAAGACCGAAAGCTCAATGGTCGTGTGTTTCTTCAAGGGGAGACCGGAATGGGTAAATCTACATTCCTCACCAAGCTTGCGCTTGACTGGTGCGAGGCAGTGTATTTACACACTCCTGGTCACAGGGCTACATTTAATGATGTTGAAACCCTCAGTGAGATCAAATTTTTATTTCATGTATCACTGAGAGACGCAACGTGTCAGCAGCGTGAGGTGTTAGAAATGATCAAAACACAAATTATAGACATGCTTTACACGGGTGATAAACACGAAGAGGTATTTAAGCTTGTACAAAACATTATGGAAAAAGAGACATGCATCGTAACTATGGATGGGTTGAACGAGTGGGCAGATCATTTGAAGACATATGATGTGCCTTTAATGGCAAACTGTTATACACATTGCTTATTGTTAATTACAACACGACCATGGAGAATGGCGGATGAGCGAATCAAGGATTCCGAAATTGACAAACTTCTTGAAATTGAAGGAATAACTGATTTAGAAGAGCTAACAAAGCTCATCATACTAAGTCTTCAGTCTGGTAATGAAAAAACACATAATCAATTCATGACGTACGTAATTGAACGTCAATTAATGCCGTTTTTTACGTCACCATGGCAGCAGACGCTTCTAGTCAGTTTGTGGATGAACAATAAGGCATTAAGCTGTTCGTTGACAAAAATATATTGCATTCTACTTGATCTACTTTTTAAGAAGGCAAATGCGAGGGAAGGTTATTTTAAAAAAGGAAATGCCCTTCCGTGTTTATTAAATACAAGTTATATTGAGCCGCATGTCGAAATATTTTACAGCCTTGCTACGGCTGCATTTAATTTCACTTTTGCATCTGTAAAAACTCTAGTGTTTGCCAAATTTGACCTATTGAGTTACATGTCCAAAGCAAACATAGAATTTTGTCTCAATATCGGTGTGTTGACGCAAAGGTACATGTCCGACATAGAAGCAAATGTTACGCAGTTTTCATTTGTTCATGAGACTTTTCAGGAATTCTTCGCAGCATTTCATATTGCAAATTCAAAGGAGGATATTATAGCAAATGTCTTGAACGAAAATAAATATGATGTTTTAGAAATGAGCCAGTCAATAATTTATTTGTGTGGGTTTGACTGCGAGAAAGCTAATAAACTGATAAAACATCTGGCTAACGTCGAGTTCCTCAGTTATGTAAATCAAGGACTGCGCGTGAACATGTTTAGAATTTATCAGATAAAGAAGTTGACAGTATTTGAAAAAGACAATTACAGAAAGGAAAACATTTTGAAATCAAAACATCATCCGATTAAATATGGTGCACGTTGTCAAGGTTTATCAGTCTTATTCCAGGACGTGATAATCAAAGGGTACTGTGAGGCTAAAGCCAGTGGTCAGAAGAACATTTTTCTTAATTGTAGGGACTTTACATTCCATTCAGGTCTCAATGAAACCTATTCAAACGCATTGTTTGATCTTCTAATGTTCAACATGTCAGATGTACGGTCACTTATTCTAGACAGTAATGTTCTACCAAGAAGCAACGTCCTGGCAGTTATTCAACAGTCCATGCATAGTCTTGAGCGCTTAATGACGACACTGAATCCACAAATCATTAAACTGTTAGATAATTCGACCATACAGGAGCTGAATTGTATCGGAAAAATTGACGTATCGTTGTTTTCTAATGTACTTCCATCATTGTGTAAATTAAGGTTTTTAAACATAGAAGATTCAACTTTTGTGGACGAAATAGTTCTTCCTGGCTCAATAGAATTTATTCGTTTGTTTAAGTGTGCATGTACTGCCGTGTTTCTTCGACGGTTCATAATACATTTATCGTCGTTAGAACACGCTGTCATATGTGTGTTTTCTGGTGTGGAAGTACTTGATTACAATACGAATCTTTTTCAATCAGAATTAATGTCAACTGAACTGACAAATATCGAGATAGTAGTAAACCAGGACAGTCATCACCTATATGGCTTACTGCGTTCTACATCTATCGATGCCCTATCTCTGTGGTCGGCTAATGATGTTCTATTAGCTGCAGACAGTCTACCCACACTCAGCAAATTAACAAAGCTTCATTTATGTGGAACCTATACGGGTAGATGTGATCTCAAGCTCCCGGTTTCTTTGCAGTATATAAGTATGAATGAATGCGAATGTTCATCTGAATGGCTGTGCAGCTTGTGTTTCACGCTCTCTACATTCGATCATCCTGTAGAATTTGGGTTGTGGGATGTTGCTTTGCAGCCAAGCGTAGATGCCCTTGGTATGGGTTCAGATATTCGTACACCTGAATGGCGGTCTGAAATATTGTTATGCGACATGACAAAGATCACTTTATCTGTTAAAACTGGCAGTGTGGAACTGTTTGAACAATTTCGCGATACAAATATCGGAATTCTGAATCTGGGGACTGCCGAGTGTGTCTCATTTGCTTCAAAAATTATACCTACACTAATCAAGTTAACAAAGATTCATTTACGGGGGACATACATGGGTAGATTCGATCTCAAGCTGCCTGATTCTTTGCAGTATATAAGTCTGGAGGAAGGCGAATGTTCATCTGAATGGCTGTGCAGCTTGTTTTTCACGCTCTCTACATTCGATCATCCTGTAGAATTTAGGTTGTGGGATGTTGCTTTGCAGCCAAGCGTAGAAGCCCTTGGTATGGGTTCAGATATTTGTACACCTGAATGGCGGTCTGAAATATTGTTATGCGACATGACAAAGATCACTTTATGTGTGAAAACTGGAAGTGTACATCTGTTTGAACAATTTCGCGATACAAGTATCGGAATTCTGAAGATCACAACTGCTGAGTGTGCCTCATTTGCTTCAAGAATGATACCCACACTGAACAAGTTAGCAGTGCTTCATTTATGGGGGACTTACACGGGAAAATTCGATCTCAAGCTCCCTGATTCTTTGCAGTATATAAGTCTGGAGGAATGCGAGTGTTCATCTGAATGGCTGTGCAGCTTGTTTTTCACGCTCTCTACATTCGATCATCCTGTAGAATTTGGGTTGTGGAATGTTGCTTTGCAGCCTAGCGTAGATACCCTTGGTATGGGTTCAGATATTCGTACACCTGAATGGCGGTCTGAAATATTGTTATGCGACATGACAAAGATCACTTTAGTTGTGAAAACTGGAAGTGTACATCTGTTTGAACAATTTCGCGATACAAGTATCGGAATTCTAAATCTTGAGACTGCCGAGTGTGCCTCATTTGCTTCAAGAATTATACCTACACTAAACAAGTTAGCAAAGCTTCATTTACGGGGGACCTACATGGGTAGATTTGATCTCAAGCTCCCTGATTCTTTGCAGTATATAAGTCTGGAGGAATGCGAATGTTCATCTGAATGGCTGTGCAGTTTGTTTTTCACGCTCTCTACATTCGATCATCCTGTAGAATTTGGGTTGTGGGATGTTGCTTTGCAGCCAAGCGTAGAAGCCCTTGGTATGGGTTCAGATATTCGTACACCTGAATGGCGGTCTGAAATATTGTTATGCGACATGACAAAGATCACTTTATGTGTGAAAACTGGCAGTGTGGAACTGTTTGAACAATTTCGCGATACAAGTATCGGAATTCTGAAGATCACGACTGCCGAGTGTGCCTCATTTGCTTCAAGAATTATACCTACACTAAACAAGTTAGCAAAGCTTCATTTATGGGGGACCTACATGGGTAGATTCGATCTCAAGCTCCCTGATTCTTTGCAGTATATAAGTCTGGAGGAATGCGAATGTTCATCTGAATGGCTGTGCAGCTTGTTTATCATGCTCTCTACATTCGATCATCCTGTACAATTTGGGTTGTCTGATGTTGCTTTGCAGCCAAGCGTAGAAGCCCTTGGTATGGGTTCAAATATTCGTACACCTGAATGGCGGTCTGAAATATTGTATTGCGACATGACAAAGATCACTTTATGTGTGAAAACTGGCAGTGTGGAACTGTTTGAACAATTTCGCGATACAAGTATCGGAATTCTGAAGATCACGACTGCCGAGTGTGCCTCATTTGCTTCAAGAATTATACCTACACTAAACAAGTTAGCAAAGCTTCATTTATGGGGGACCTACATGGGTAGATTCGATCTCAAGCTCCCTGATTCTTTGCAGTATATAAGTCTGGAGGAAGGCGAATGTTCATCTGAGTGGCTTTGCGGCATGCTGATCACGCTGTCTTCAATAGACCATCCTGTCACTTGTATACTAGAGGATGTTGCTTTGCAGCCAAGCGCAGAAGCCCTCGGCATGGGTTCAGATAAACGTACACTTGAATTGCGGTCTGAAATATTGTTATGCGACATGACAAAGATCACGTTAGTTGTGAAAACTGGCAGTGTGGAACTGTTTGAACAATTTCGCGATACAAGTATAGGAAATCTATGGATCAAGACTGCTGAGTGTGCCTCATTTGCTTCAAGAATTATACCTACACTTAACAAATTAGAAAAGCTTCATTTATGGGGGACCTACAAGGGTAGATTCGATCTCAAGCTCCCTGATTCTTTGCAGTATATAAGACTGGAAAAAGGCGAATGTTCATCTGAGTGGCTGTGCGGCATGCTGATCAAGCTCTCTACATTCGATCATCCTGTCACTTGTGGACTGTGTGATGTTGCTTTGCAGCCAAGCGTAGAAACCGGCACGGGTTCAGATATAAGTACACCAGAATTACGGTCTGAAATATTGTTATGCGACATGACAAAGATCACTTTATGTGTGAAAACTGGCAGTGTGGAACTGTTTGAACAATTTGGCGATACAAGTTTAGGAAATCTATGGATCAAGACTTCTGAGTGTGCCTCATTTGCTTCAAGAATTCTACCCACGCTAAACAAGTTAACAAAGCTTGTTTTATGGGGGACATACACGTGTAGATGTGATCTCAAGTTGCCCGTGTCATTGCATTGTATAAGATTGCAGGGAGTCCAATGTTCTCCTGAGTGGCTGTACAGTCTGTTGATCACGCTCTCTTTAATTGATCATCATGTAGTGTGTGAGTTTATTAATGTCGTTTTGCAGTCAAGAGAAGAAGCATATGCAGTCGATTCAAATATTTATGAATCTATATCGCGATCGGAAATACTGTCACATAACATGTCCAACATCTCGATAGAAGTTGAGAATGGCAGTATTGAACTGTTGGACATATTTCGTGATACTAACATACGGATCCGGGAAGTAAGAACTGCGCGTGTGCCCCATTAGCATCGGATTTAGTTTACACACTCAACACGTAAATAAAGCTTCAAATGTCGGCTACCTATAAGGGCCATTGTGGTCTCCAGCTGCCCACTTTATAGCAGTCTCATGTGACATGTATTGGGGGCCTGGGACTCTGTGCTTGTGATAACCATAACGCAATCGCGTTGGACGTTTTTGAAAAAGATAACCTAGTCGGGACATTAGTTGACTCGATTTAATGACGGTTTACCACCATTGCTAGAGTGGATGTTTTAACAAGACTGAACGTGTTTAACGGAATGGTTGTGCAGTGTGTCGGTCACACTGTGCACAATGCGGCATTGTGTGCGTTTAGACGTATGTGAATGCTTTTTAATATCTATTAGTGAAACATGGTTAAGAAGCATCCGTATTGCGATGTGAATATGCGTCGTTGTGTTTATTTGGGTGTTAACGATGACTCGAATACGAGTTAATAAGATTTGATTTGAAAAAATGTGTCACTTGAAATAACGCTTTATCAAATAATTACAATTGGAAGTAAGGTTTGTTATGATAATTTGCGTGATAAAACCAGTTGCGAAGCTACATGAAGGCCTTTTATGTCCGGTCCTAAATTGTTTCTCAAAACTACAAGGATAAAATAGTTGAAAAATGCAATAACAATCAAATGCTAAAGTGGAAATGATCGAGCTTTTAAATTTACTAATGTTGTATTTTGTTATAATACAAGGTAATTTAAGATCTAGTATAAACATATTTGCAGTTATTCTAGCTAATTGGATCCGCATATTAAGCCTTTGTTGCGAATCGAGCATTTGCCACAATGTGCCCCGGCTTTCAATATTGTCAATTATTCATAAACGATTTAAATTGTTGATATTTCTGTTTTTTGTTAAATAAGTGGTTGGTGTTGTGTTGGATGTAATATTCCGGTATTGTATAAGTTATAGGTCTATTGTTTGTTTGATTATGTATAGGATGTATTGATGTAAAAACTTGAATGCCGTCTTCTCGGATTGCCATGTAAAATACTTGTAAAGATGTTGTATAAAATGTTCATAGAAGGTAAATTCCTAAATTTAACAGTTTCAGTACATAAATCTTTATACTTGTATCTATACACAGTAATAATTATAAATATTGAGCATTTGTTTCTTACTTTACTTTGGCAAGTCGATAAGTGTCAGTATGCGCATTCATTCAAGCGTAGACTAAAGTTCTGAATACTTATACATGAAAGATTACGTAAGCAGTCTCTTCTTGTGAAAGTATGTGTACGCAAAAGTCATACTTTCTAGTATGATAAAATCAATAGCTGTGAGACAAGTTTAGTTCTTGTTCTAATAGCGTCCTTTTGTAACTCATATGGTTGAAGAGCTATTTAATTACTTTGGCAAGTCGATAAGTGTCAGTATGCGCATTCATTCAAGCGTAGACTAAAGTTCTGAATACTTATACATGAAAGATTACGTAAGCAGTCTCTTCTTGTGAAAGTATGTGTACGCAAAAGTCATACTTTCTAGTATGATAAAATCAATAGCTGTGAGACAAGTTTAGTTCTTGTTCTAATAGCGTCCTTTTGTAACTCATATGGTTGAAGAGCTATTTAAGAACTTTGGCAAGTCGATAAGTGTCAGTATGCGCATTCATTCAAGCGTAGACTAAAGTTCTGAATACTTATACATGAAAGATTACGTAAGCAGTCTCTTCTTGTCAAAGTATGTGTACGCAAAAAGTCATACTTTCTAGTATGATAAAATCAATAGCTGTGAGACAAGTTTAGTTCTTGTTCTAATAGCGTCCTTTTGTAACTCATATGGTTGAAGAGCTATTTAAGAAATGCATCACTGTAGGCATAGTTTGTTCTGGTTATGCATATATAGTTTTTACACCTGTTTTGTACACGTGTTATTAATGTATTTGCGAAAAAATCAATGCCTTTGTTCATGTTTTCATTGCTATCATAAACATGTAGGCTAAACTCAAATTATCATTCCAAGAGTATTTACAAATGGTCTCTTTATAATAAAGAAAACAATTTTCCGTTCTTAAATTGCCAATCAACAAAAGCAATAATAAGTACCTTTAAGCTATAAAGAGAATCAAAATAGAACCAAACGTTTCAAGTTTAACCTGTAATCAAGCTCATATTCTATTTATCCTTATTTTGCATTTCAAAAATCATTTCAGCGAGAGACGGTTTACTCAGTATATGATGTAATTAAACGTGATTGTTATTCATTTTCAGAAAGCTGTATTGAATTTTGATTATGTATGTATACATATGCAGCATATGATTCTTTTTAATTTAGGTCACTGCAAAAGGGTTTGAAGTTCAAAGCAATGTGTGTTAAAATCTTTTTGTTAGAAATGTCATTTATTGGCGTACTGTGTACGTGTTTTCCATGGAATTTTGCATACATCTTTTTTATTTATTTACGGAAAACGACAACACCTATTTTTATAACGCTTTATTTGTTATAGACTTATGCTTCAAAGATGAATAGCGAACCTAACATCTTTATGGAAGAACTGACGTACATATGACGTGTTATATTTTGTTATTATATATTAATAGATTACCTTGATGTTCTAGGAGAATCAAATTCTTGCTCTGTATACAGTACACATTGTCATTGATAATTCTATTAATAATTCCATAGTCAATACGGTAGAATAAAAGTATGTATTAAATTTGCTATCAAATGGCTATTAAATCTGACAATGTTACATTCGTTCGTGGAGTATCGCAATAACCATAACGTTGCTGACCACGTTGGTGAATCCTCAATATGTTATAATTTTACGAGATAAATTGTTACAACATTAAGTTTGCAATTGAACGAAATGAATTCATGCCCATTCTCTTGAAGATATATTTTATACCAATAAAATATATAATAATCGGATTACTACATGTGCATAATTGTGTTAGTAACGATTGTGTTATGTTGTATTCCATAATATTGTACAGACAACTCGAACATTGTAAACCAATTGTAATTGCGTACCGGAAATTTGTATAAATTCACGTTTAAAATAAAGAAATTAAAACACTGTTCATTTGATTAGGCTAAGCCATAACTTGTGTTGTGTGTATATGTCAGTAATATAAAAATTGCCTTCATACCCTGCCAATCAGAAAATTGCTTAAATATACCTTAACATAGACATGTGGTACCTGATGAAGATATATTTATGTATTATTGTGAGTATCGCTATAATTTTTGGCTTGAAAAAAACGCATGCTAAATACATTGTTTCATACACTTTCACATTTCTTTAATGCATATTAATGTTTTTTCTGCCTGTTTAAAATTATATTTTATAACGACTTTTACACGTTTAATGAATACGAAAGACTTATACCATTGCGTTCTTCTATTTAATTAAGAGACCTTGTATGTCTGTTATTTTGAACGTTCTTATATTTAGAGAGCATGTTTGTAAGTATTGTCGATTTTTAATTGTGATCATCTTTTCTACCTTTGATGTTTATGCAGTTTGTTTTATATCAATAAATGGTTCTCATTTACATTTGTTAAATCCCATCGTATGTCCGTTCACCTCCATGTAATCTTCCGTCTTTCAATTTATAATTTAGATGACAAGTCGACGGAAATACTAAAGGTGAAATCGCATATAGCCGTACATATCATTTCAGGAATAGTTGACTTTTCTATTTGTTTTGTGTTGTTAATTGTTATTTGTTTTGTATGTAATGTGGTATTTATAAAAGGAAAAGGGTCAATGAGAAATAACATTGCTATACATATTGTATTTGTGATACAGTATTCATGGAAATACTGAATTGGTTTGTTTGTTTAACATGCAATTGCGTTATGTGATTGTCATCAAAGCAATTAGAAAAGCTTGTGTCTTTTGGTTATAGAATGTTGTTGTACTAAGTTAATTTTAATGTCAACTATTAATATGATTGGGGCACTAGTTAGTGCCATTCGTACTATATTTACTCCGAATACAGTTTTGCGAGGACCAATCACTCCTCAATTGTACCTGCTTGAAATTTTATATGTGAAAATAATTTATGTGTATTGGTTACATTCAAGGCGGGATATGCAAGAACTAGTTTAACTAGTTGTTAAAATATATTATTCGAAGGAACCATCGTTTGAATAGCAAAGCCTACCGATTCTGAATCATTGTATGAAATTGACCGATTTTACAGGTGTACGATTTTTATATTTGTCCACTTGTACTTTTGAAACATATTGAAATCTACCGTAAAGGTAAATGTCAAAAGTCTATCATAATATGTGTATATGTTAATAGATTTAATATGTTAATAAGTGTGTTTATGTTTATATGTTGTTTGTTTACGATATTGTTGACAGGAAGTGATATTGCCAAAATGATATGCGATCATATGCCAATGATAATTATTAAATGCTGAATCTGAGATGTACGCTGATTTTGGCGGTGTTGAAAATTATAACTAAATCTTAACGACAAAATTTCCAGAACGGAAACATGATTATATTTTTCATTTGAAATTTTAATAAAGTCATATTTTCGCATATAACAAAAGGGATTGAGTCAAGTTCGGAGCAGATATGAACTGGTATGAACCCATTGTACATGCCCCGTGATTTTGCAACTAGTTTATCAGTCATGTCTTATAGGTTCGCTTTGTAGAATTACTCTATAAAAATTATGTTGCCATGGCCCAGATTCAAGGTTATTATAAATAGAATATATATTTGTTTCTTGACACATGTTTGATATGATAGTATCGACAAACATGTTATTATACATCTTCGAAATATATTTATATTTTAAGACATGATAAATATATAATATCCTTGTCATGCCATGTTGAATTTATGCTTGTTATTACTTCTCTATTAAGCAAATTTTCAGTTTTTTTAACATATATGCTTACAATGAGATGAATTATTCAGTTATCTTTGTTTCCAACGCTATTAAAACAGTACACTACTCTTCTTTTTTTCACTACTCGCGGTTTTATTGCAATATCTTGTTATAGATCGTCAATATTAACATTGCACTGACCTTTATGCTTGAGTTAATTTAAATACCGTTACTTTGAATATATTTGAATCCGTCATGGAAGGGATTTGACTCGATTAAAGCGTTTCTCATTAAGTATACTGGTATGGCCTCATAAAACAAGTGACAAACGTGCACGAACCAAACTCAATACAGGAAACAACTCAAGCTTGTAATGTATGCAAATGGAGTACACGAGTGCCAGGTCAATGCTGTCGAGCTATAACAATTTACACATTTAAAGCATTCATATTAACATTTATCAAAATAAAATATAATGATTTGAAATTATCAATGCGTTGTTATTCTTTGTACACAATATGTACTCCAACAGTGAGTTTCTATTAAAATATCGAACGGTTTGTACTTGAGGAGGAAACGAAACCATCCTTCCAACATTATTATCCATTATGCAGTCTACCACTTAATGATTTATCATAAGAAAACTCAAGGGTCGTATCAACTTAATCATTATACGATCCTCAATCTGAATACGACGCTATATGCACAAACTTTGACGGACTACTTATTCTGAAATGCGTACATTAAACGTTTAGAATTGGGTCTTTCTTTGACAGTTTAACTGTAATGGTAGTCCAATACAAAACACATAATGATTACCTTTCAATATTTTCTTGGATTTTTGGCACCTTCTCTTCAGCTGGATGTACGGCAGGTGTTGATGGTTTCCGTTGAATAGAAGGAATCCTGTATGATGCTATTGCAAAAATATGTGAAGTAATAAAAACGATCGAAAATTTAATAGACCTATTTCCGTAACGTTCCATGATGGCAAATTTATGGAACTTATTGTACAGATGTAGGAAAACGCCTTGAGCATTTTTAGAATCCAATAATAATTACCAATAATCACTCTGGTTTTAGAAAAGGACGATCTTCTTTAGATCAACTTTTCTGAATTCAGCATTGTCCTAATTTGGCCATCATAATCAGAATAGATCAGTACTGAGAATGTTTTTTGACAGGCAGAGTGCAATCGACCAAGTATGGTTTTTGAAAGACATATTCCGATAACGGCCTTAACAGGAACTGCTTCCACTCTCTTACAGCTTTTTCGGAGGGTCGGCAGATCGAAGTCAAAGAAGAGGATGAGTTATCGTATTCTTTACCCCCATCTAGAGGTACCCAAATGATCAATCCTCTCGACTCTGCATAAACGGGTTGCATGAATCAGTGAAAGATTCAACAATGGTAAATTGCCAGATTGTCGACAATTTGGGAAGTTAGCTAAAAGGGTCCCGATTGGTAACAGTGTAGAAACAGACACTATTGGACACTCTTCAAATAAAAAACCAATGGGATTTTAATCTTTCTCCTAATAAAACTCTAGGAATTCGTTTGAAAAACAAACTAAACACCCTTTCGACGTACATTACGATGGGATAAACATCGTCTTTGGGAAGGTGATTAAGTTTCTCATTATGTTTCTTGATACAAAGTACACTTAACACATTCTCTATTTGGCAGACATTTGCAAGAGAGACTTAACTATCATGTACGCTCAGGATGGTCAGGCTACAGGTCAGATAAGAACAACCTCTTATTCATCTACAAAACTCTCACACGTACAAGGCTATTATATGGTTCCCAAGTCTATAAATGTGCATGAGATTACCATCTTAAAATATTGGACACAAATCAGCATAAAGGATTGATATTTACCATGGGAACCATTGCAAAAATACCCGTCCAATTACAAGAACAGGAGAGCGGGGAGCTCCGTTTGACCTTTCGCAGATCATCCAGAGCACATCCCCGGCGGGATCAAAACCCATTGAATGCAGTTGTTGTGAGCCGCACCCACATAGAGAGTCGAAACCTGAAACGAAGAAAAACACTGTTAACANTAGGTCACTGTACATAACCGAGCATTACCGAGCATAACCGCTCAAAACCGATCATAACCGATCATAATGTTGATATATGTTTGGCGGGGATATTTTCCAAAAGTCAATACCCTATTGAAACTGAATTTTAATTACTCCCGAATATGTTGTTTACGTTGGAAACTTCTATAAAAATTATACTATCATATGTTAATTCATGAAACTTATATACATTAAGATATACATATAAGCATACGAAATGGTGATATATAGCATACTATACAGTTATACGTTATAAGAGATATTCAAAACAAATTAGTTCTACGATTGAATACAGTCTGAGGGAGAGTGTTCATTATACATTTTAATTTCATTGTGGAAACACGTAATATTGTAGCATGTTCAGTATTTGACATAAATAGATACATATACACGTTCTTATTCTACATTTATTTGTCATAAGACATACATAGTATTAAAATTTATATGAAGGAACCTATGTTTGTATTGTATCACATAAACATTAAAGTATACATTCTTGTACATATATTCTAAATCCGGATCTCAATCAACTTGTGATACACTGTACAGATTCTGAGTTTCTGATATAGAGAGATATTTCCCCTACAAAAGGTAATCTGATTTACCTTGATATCGTTATTTAAAGAGCAATATTTCGCACTGCAAGTTAGTGGATCTTTTCCGAAAATTCAATATATTAAAGTACCCAGATTTAAATGAAGATTTTGAATGTACTTAATACAAATCATGTTTTAATGTTAATCGCAAGTGTATTCAACTTAAAAAAGCTTAATATTGATATTTAATTGTATATTAACCCGTCGATATGTTTTATGTTATTTTTAAAATAAGTATTTCTTAATATATGTTGAAATAAAGACATATCATACCAAGATAACAGGCAGTATCTGGTAATGGAACAATTTCGTTTTTTGAAGTATATGGTTACATATATCTAAATAGTATATTATTTCAAATTAAGAGAACAGCTTCAGGGAATTTGTTTTCTTTTTAATCACAGAAAAAATCGATTTAAATTTAATAACATATATTTTGACATTCGTTTCATAAGGTCAAATCAGTATTGGCCCTTAGAGATGATTTTAACATGTATATATTGTTAAAAGAAGTGTTTGGAGTACATTTGTTTACTGCCTCAGGAGGATTTTCTCCAATTGTGTCCCCACCGAAGGCGACGTTCTGATCCAAAGAAGAACTTGGGTCAATGTGAAACGCCGAGTTCATTTCACATCGGTTAAAGGACTCTTGCGAAATCAGTAGATAAGGTTAAACGAGAACTGTCGAACCTGCGATTACTGTTGTTTATCAAGTACTTTTACTTAAGGCCACTAGGCCACCAATTGAACCTTTAACCATAAATAGTCTACAGAACTTCAATAGACATATTGTGTCGAACAATGATGTTACGATAAAGAAAAATGAACCGGATACACATTCGTCATATATTGGCGCCAACAAGGGATGTATACGCAATACATAAGCACAATTTCTAACATATATATAGACTTATCCTAAAGTAAATTATATAGATACAAACTTATAAACAATCACAATTGAACATGAAGGTGTTAACCATTTTCAACATAATGAAATTTGCCGAACGTCTGATGTATGTTTCATGCATTGAGGTAATTACTGATTATGTCAACATTTTACTACTGGATGGTTAGTGTTATTTCTACAAACGTTTACACTTGATTTTACCTGAAATTTTACCTGACGCGTTTGTTGTTTCGGTTATGAATATTTGATCAGAAGAGACATCGATATACATCAGCACACGGAACAAACCTTCTACGTAAATCGGATACATTGGTAATACGCCTGGGTTGTCAGGAAATCGTTGATCATTACGGTATTCGAGGCATATTTTCAAATGTTTCATTTACCCAAATTCAAAATATGCTTCAGATTTTACTCAATAATTTAACTCAATGAAGAAAATACCTGATTGTTTCCAACAAGATGTCATATTAACCATATGTCGTTCAAAGTTACAATAATATTTGGTAATTATGTTAATTCAAGTGTTCGTCCTTCGAACGTCGTCAACATTTAAATTGTTAGCACACTAAAAAACAAATGTTTGCTCAATCTTGATATAACAGTGTCAACACATTAATTCATTTTGTTCCGATGATGTATCGGAGTTCGAAACTAGGTAATGAATGTTGGCGAATAGGTGAGCTGGTCAAATTTAAAATTACCTTCATGTTGTCTCAAAGAATGTCATTTCTTCGCAATGTGATAGTACGTTTGCGAATAAGCCACTATCAAGAGTTAAGATGCGAAGCACGAATGATGTAATAACATGTATACACCTGCCCGTGAGTTATTACATAAAAAATATCGTAGAAAAAATATAATTTAAATTATGACACGACCCTATTTGCCTAAGAGTACAATTTTTAAAAGGTATTTCTTCCACGAGAACTTTCATAATATATACTCCACCCTTCGTTATACCAAGTACATTTACCCTTTCAATGAAGTCATCTAAACATAGAAAATCAAAGTGGCGTTAATTACTGAAATTTGAGCGCATGGTGTCGATTGTTTTCATAAATATCCAATGTGACACCATTTCAGTTGATAATACAGTGAATGTAGAATGTCTACCAACGCTGCTAAAATGAAAAAAAAGTTCAATCATTTTTGCGTTTTGTGAAAATGTTATTATTTGTTTTATTATACAATATTTGATTTTGTTTGTAATACTTAGTATAGGAACAGTAAGTTTGTACATAGCGATATCGATTGAGCGCATTTCAGCACGTGCATTTAAGTTAAAAATAAATCCGTAATAATACCGAACAATTTTAAGAATATTCCACATTAAGCCATCCTTAATTTTCTTTTTTTGTCTTTATAAAACCGACCGCGTACATGTATCGTGTAAGAATTTGTCTAATTAAAGCACGTAGCAACAGGTCGATTTATTACAGACCTAGTCAAACGCAAATTATTTCTCTACATACTACAGCGTTATACTAAAGAAATATATGTGGCCACACCATGCATCGCGAAAAGCCCAACACAAAACACACACATGATCGATGTGTATCTAGAATGTATTGATGATAGGTAACTTACTTACGTCGATTTCTTTATTATAAAATGTCAACTCATTTTATGTATTATAATAATTAACATTTAATAATCTGCTTCATTTTCAGATATATTTCTGCAGTGGAAAGGTAGACATAGTTCTCTTACTGTATTTAAACAGTGTTGATAACAATTTAAAACTTTGTTTTATTGTCAAATAGCAAAAATATCATTGGCCAAAGAAATAACAATTTTGCAACGAATACATTTAACTCAGTACACAATGTATGGTTCTTAGCCAGTCATTTTTGGTGTATACAAGTTATTCTCATCAGGTCGCAGCGGTTCATTGCAGTCGTCATGGATACAACAGAAGGTACACTGGAAGTCTACGTGTTGGTTGTTTTTCATGACGTCACATTTGTCCTCATCTGATGTGCCCAGATACCAGTCACGATAGCAGGTGTCAAAATTACCGCACCTAAAATGTAAATAAACTATTGTAAATAAACTATTTAATGTAAGATGCATTGCATATTAAGACAAAAATTGTTTTGTCAATATAAATAATACAATTAAATCTGCTTCAACGTGTTTATCCTCTGAGGCAGTGTAAACTCGTACAGCAAAGACTAGTTTAATGAATGAGAGCCTTGGTTTAATATATGTTTGAAATTGGAAAGAACATGCATGTCGGGGTTATATTTAATCTAAACGCTTTTAATAAAGGATACACTTAATCACGTGCCGAATTTAACGCACCTAACATTGTCAGATACTATTTTATGAAAGATAGATGCATTAGATGTTTTAACAAAATTTGTTTTGTTAATTTAAATAACTAAAATCAATTTACTGATTCATGTTTTATTTTCTGAGTTTGTGCAAACTTATATAACAAAAAATAGTTCCATTAATGGGCGCCTTGGAATCATAGATGTTTTAATCAATGAACACATGCGTCTCGAGGCTATGTTTAATCTAAATTGTATTGCCACTTATCCTAGAACAACTTGCACTAAAGGCTTCATGTAAGTTTTATACACCAAAATAAAATCCTTTCTGCGAACATTGTTTTTGTATGACGGTAATCCTGATCCCTTCGTGAACAAGCCTCTTTATGTTATAATATAATGTTAGAAATACAATTCTTACGTCCTGTTGACGGTTCTGGTTCCGTCCAAATGGTTGGTGATGCGATTGATGCAGTAGTTGTTAGGGGCAACGCACGGCTTGGAGAAGTGGACCTGTTCACAGATCTGGATTGGACCCGAACACTGGTGACAATGTGCTGTAATTATGCAAACCATAGTCATGCGTCTATAAGTTACTGGCATACGTGTAAAATGTGTCTGTGAACAGAAATTGGTTGGATTCACTTAAGGAATGGCACTAAAACGTGAGGTCAAATGTCAGCTTCTATTAAAGTGTATTAAACATTTGAAAGTATAGTAGTTTTATGGTGATTTACAAAAAAAAAATGTTGCTTCAAAACACAAACCAATCTGATGTACTCATCGATTATTTGTTGCTACATCACATCGTTGGTTTGGCATAAGGTATTTTAGAGCGTTTTATATGTCTATGGAACTTACTAGTCTGTGAACCAAGTTTGAATGGAGGTGGCTCTGTCGTCAGAATTAAAACATATAAAAAATAATAACATTTTTAATGACTACTAAAGTTCAAACATGCGCAATTTAAAAGCATTTAAGAGGGTTTCATTGTGCTTCAAAACAAAAATTTGCGACCGATTTTCTTCACTAAATTGTATGTAATTGACACTGATGTCGATTTCTGAATGCAAGAAAAAAACGTGTGCTTTATATTAATATAACAATATGCATATCCGACTACCCAATTGATATAACAATATGCATATCCGAGTACCCAATTCATATAACAATATGCATATCCGTGTACCCAATTGATATAACAATATGCATATCCGAGTACCCAATGTTTTACTATAACGTCTACAACTCAGATCGCTTTAAACCACAAGGAAAATATAGGAATGTATGTACACATGTTAGGATCTTAATTAAATTAAATATATGTAAATACCGGTGCAATACTTGTTCCTTTTGGTGAAGTTGACAAGGTCGATGAAGTATTCACTGAAAATATTGCAATCAATTTTACTTATTGAAGTAAACATCACATACAATAATCAACATAGTACAACTAGAAATGATTTCATATACACAGATATCCCAGGTGTACGGTACTAGACACATAAATGAGTGTTTTGTTTCGACCAAAATGTAAACAATTTGTATAGAAAGTATTTAATTTGTTTCTGTTGTAACTCATTAGATCGATTTCCTAATAATGATAGTGACCTCAAGAGAGAAGTGTTCTGATCTTGCTTTAAACTCTAAAATATTTTTTTTTACTAATCAGATATTGGATAAATACATCAGCTGGACTTGTCTTGACTTTTGTGAAGCACTTACTTTTCTTCTGGATAACTTGTTTGTTGAATTTAATGGTAAAATATTTAAACAAATTATATTGTTCCAATGGGTACTAATTGTGCGCCGCTTATTGCTGATCTATTTTTATATTATTATGAAAGGGATTTTATGTTAGAATTATCGAAAACTAAACAACTAGATTTGATTCAACGTTTAAACCTAACAAGTAGATACATTGATGAAATTCTGAACTTAGATAATCCATACTTTGAACAATATATTCACAATATCTATACAAAAGAACTAGTCTTAAATAAATCGTTTCACGTAATAAC
>VMBQ01008974.1:0-27184 GCA_007657795.1 Dreissena rostriformis
TAAAGAAGACAAAATAACAAATAAAAACAAATTTATTTGTTTAACAACTGACTTATTTAAGCATGATAAATTCACAATGTTACCAAAATGAGCCGTTTCATTGAAGCAAAAATTCCAAAAATGGACAATTTTGTTGATAAAAATTCCCATTTAGGTCAGACTCCTTTTCCCAAAATAGGCAGAAAAACCCCTGATTTTATAAGCAATGTGTTGTTAACATGCTTAATCATCAGTATTGAGTGTAAAGATGTAACATGTTGCTTTGATAACTGCATATCTGCATGAACTGAATTTGTCACAATTAGCCTTAGGGAGCAAAGGTTTCGTGGTCTATTAACACCAAGTGAATATAATAAGTTGAAATAATTGAGGATTTTTTTCCATAAATTTGTACATAAATAAGGTCACTACCAACAGCCATGCTGTTGGCTTTAGCAAAGGGCTTTGAGTGGCTGGTTACCACTCAAGAATCCCCCATTCAGGGCCCTCTCTGGCCATCAGGGGATGGTACCCAGGGCCCTCATGAAGGGGGACTATTTGCGGCTTGTCCCTTTTATGGGGAATTTATTTACTTACTCTCTCATTACTACATTTGTACATGTTTGCACTATATTCATTTTTTTTATAATTTAAATAGATGTACTTGAAATAAAATTGAGATATAATAATCATCAGACACTTCTTCCTATAAAAAATAATAAAATATTCTGCCCCCAAAAAAACGCAGATCGAGGGCCCTTCCATGATTGGAGCTCATGATTTTTTACTTTAAATTGAACCGATTTATTGATACTCTATCCTGTTTTGGTGACCGGCATCATTTGTATTTATCCCCACACTTTTTGAAAAAAAGTGGGGATATTGTGGTTATCTCCGGCATTCTCCGCCGTCCGTCCGTCTTGGCCAATATCTCCTCCTACACTGTTAGCACTAGAACCTTGAAACTTACACACATGGTAGCCAGTGTTTTTTTTCAGTTTTGGGGGAAAGGGGTCGGGTCCCCTGAGGGGGGAAAATATGCGCGTAAAAGGGGAAAAGGGGGAAATTTTAATGCTTTGCAAGTAACAGTACAAAATCAAGTTTGAACACTATAATTCACCATACATAGAGAGAAAAACATTATTCCAACTCTTTTTCATCAACATGTTATGTTCATGTTCAAAGTTCATATACTTTGTTAGTTTTTTATGAAATAAAATCCAGGGTTTTCCACAGGATTTTTTTCAGGCGCCCCGGGGCTGATAGGGGTGGCTTCGGGAGGGGTGTCCCCTCCCGATGTTGATTTTTTTTTTAACTTCAACGTGTCAAATGTCGTTCTGTGCTGCGTTATAACTCGTAACATAACAGTGTCAAAAGACGTCATTTGGTGCGCTATGACTCTTCAAGAAAACCACCCAGCTGTAAAGTCATTTATAAAGATATTTCTTAAATTGTTTTAAAACTTTCCCGCATAGATAGTAAAATCCTGACTCAAACGATTCCCCAATACATCCGTATCAACCCGACTCTATTACTGCATACTTACTTTTCAAGTTTCTATTCATTACCCGATAATCCCGTTTATTCCATTTTTAAAAGCACTTTCTGGTAAATAATGACGATAAAAGTTCTAAATAATTTCTGTAACACAAACGCATGCCATTTTTCGAAGTATCAAATAAATTTCGGCTTAAGTGACTATTTATAGATTTGATGAAATATTGCCACTGAACATGCGTAAATTCCCTGACGTGATGTGTGCTTGTTTATACGACGCTCAATACACACACGCTTTCTATGCAAATGACGCGACGTTGTACATGCTGCATACTTTTCGCGCCGGTCAACACAAAATAAATTATAACTGTTATTTGAAGCAAGAATCTGTTAACGTCGAGTTAACATTTACTTTCGGAAGTGTGTTTCGGATAACAAACGTGTTGTCATTAACATTCGGGAGTGAATTTCGGACTACAAATTTAATTATGCTCATTTGAGATTTCAACAAAACATTTACAGTTGCGTAATGAATTCAACGATAATTTTTTAAAACGCTTTACGAGTCGAGTAAATGTTTTGACAGTAGTATGCATGAAATGCACAACTTCCACGAGGATTACCGCCGGTTGTCATCAGTGAGTCTTTTAAGAAACTGTCCAAGTTTTCTGTGGCAATAACATGTACGTCGCGAGTCGTCTGCATGATTTAACAAAAGGTAGTGCCTGCATACGAGTGCGGTTGCTCATTCAAAGCGTGCGCTCTCATTGGACAATATTTATTTTCCAATACAGCGACGCTCCGCCCTTAGGCGGGCTTTAGTTGGGAAAAAGAGATTCATGACGTAATTGACAGAGGATCGTAAATCGGCTCTCACAATTTTCGACGAAGTCGATATCGCTTTGATCTTTAGAATGGCTAGTTGCAGTAACTGAAAAATATACACTGATCGGGAAATTTCCAGGCGCCCCGCAGACTCTGATTTCGAAATCCAAGCGCCCCGGGGAGGGACCGTTAAATGGCCTGTGGAAAACCCTGATANATACTGGACCTCTCTTATGACAATACGGTCAATCTCAACCATGCATGGCCCCATTCCCAACCCTGGGGCGCCCCGCCCACATAGGCCACACACACCAAAAATTGCCATTTACTATAATTTCTTCATTTCTACACGGATTCACTTCAAATTGATACTGAACTTCTCTTATGACAATACGGTCCAGGGCCCTCCATCTGTCAATGCATGGCCCTTTACCAACCCTGGGGCACACCTAGGTCAAACATTCGGTGTGGGGATACGTGTCGGCCTCTGCCGCGCCATTTCTAGTTAAGAGTATGTTTAAGCGTTCATTTCATACAATTGAAATATTCAGTATTAAATGAATTTTTATTATTGACATAAGTATATACCTAGGTCTACGAAGATGAATCCATGGGGAGTATCGCACCATGTAGTCAACAACTGGGGAAGTCATCGTTGTAATCCATCGGTTTGACCGTCCACAATCAAAGTAGGGCTGCGTGAAAAGTACCGGAATGGTGATATCCAGATCGGACTGCCCGGGCTGTGGTGGACCGAAAAATGGAATGGCCGTGAATTCCTCTCGCATAAACTTGCCTGTCTGGTTTGAGAACTTGATTCCAACACCATAGGTGTACTTTCTCAGCGAGTCTTTGTACCCATGGTTGTCTGGCCACCAGTACATCGGTTTTTGCTGCAGCCTATCGTTAGGGTCAAATTCAAAGCGAGTGTATGGCGCGTACTTGTATGTTTCTGCCGTGTAATTGGTTACCCGACCTGCTGCGTAGTCTTGTACCTCTATTGTCCTGTTCGTAGGTTCACGCAGCCAGTTCGTAGGTTCGTTGTAATCGTCAGCGCGCCAGGCTCTCGGGCCGAACAGACGTAGAGTCTGGTTGAAACTTACGGTCGTGTACCAGTTCGGGTATGTGCAGTTATTGTCAAACAGCAGCGAGGAGCCGTTAATAAACCCTTGATTAGCGGACACGTCAGCTGCGGTGGACATGTACAGGTACAACAGACCGGGCTGGTGCTGGAAGTCCTCGGATGTGTTCATTCTTTGGTAAATAAAACTGAAGAAGAACGCTCTGTTCAGGGCCATGTTGTGCATTTGCATCAGCATAGACCTGTTGCTGAAAAATTTGGTGTTTAACAATTTAGTATATATTGGCACGTGGGAAACTGCTTCCTTCGGTAGCTCCAGGTCGGACCTTGGCTTTGAACGGCAGTTTTCCGCTGTGATGGTAGTCATTTTGTCCATTATCAGATCGAAATTGTCTTTTGCCATCCAGGAAAAGGGCCCCGCACCCACGACTGTCAGGGCTACCAGCGCCCAGAAGCCCGTGGTAACTATCCTGACAACAAGCGACATTCTTTTGTCCTTGTATATGTGGATATCAAACCATATTCTCGAAGAAAATGCAGAAATCACTCATCAATTTTCATTTCCGTCTTCTCTCTGCCAAAATGGCGGATAAATGTGTTCAATTATTCAAACACTGTACGACGCTTCCGGAAGGTGCACGACAGGTAATTATTTACCTGTACACGGGTGACAATTTCAGGTAACACTTTTGTATCGTACAGATTATTCGTCAAAAATGATACAAACGCATTTTCTCAACGAATTCTATTATTTTCTAAACAAATTTGAAATGCTATCCAAAGAGTTTCCATAGTAATTTTGTATTTCGCGAATAAATAGTTTGTCAACAAATTCCCCGTGGGACACCCCTGATTATGTTTACTACAATCGATCGGAGCCAGGTATACTTTTTCAATTACGCAGATTCTGAATAAATCTACACAATTTCAAAACAAACTTATGTTTGGAATATTTACATTATTATTTTCAGAATATGGTCCCGAGAGTTTAGGTATACATGTTCGTTTGTTTTAATGACTGAGTCATTGTTTACTAACATTTTTGAAGATTAGTCATTCAGGTGATAAAAGGGACACAACTCTGAAATCGCAGCTACTTCCCTTTAGTTATATTTCTTAAGTTTTATTTTGTCCTGAACGTTCATAGACAAATCCGACCTAAGTTAGCAACGTATCAAGTTGCTGCTTGGTTTTCTTTCAACAGAGGCATACTACTTAATTGTACGGCCATTATCCAACTGCCTCTAATTCAAGTGTGGCAGTTGTAAGTAAGTGGCATAAGTGTGTGCACAACAAACACAACCCCCCCCCCCCCNATACTTTAGGAATAAAGTGGACTTAAACACAAAACTTGACCAAATTTTCAATTTTCTAACTATAAAAAGGGCACATAATTCTGTCAAAATGCCAGCTAGAGTTATATAACTTTGCCTGCCCAGTCCCCTCGTGATAGTAAGTAAGTGTACCAAGTTTGGATGCAAAAGCTTTGATACTTTATGAGAAAAGTGGACCTAAACACAAAACTTAACCGGACGCAGACGCCGACGCTCAGGTGATGACAATAGCTCATTTATTTTTTTCAAAAAATAGATGAGCTAAAAACGGTGAAAGGTATAACAAAAACACAAAATAATTCAGCCTCGCCTTGCGAAAAGTGGTTTCCGCACAGGCTAATCAGGGACGACACGTACTTTCCGCTTTTATGATATTTTTCGTTTAAAGAAAGTCTCCTAGCTCTTAGCAAAACTCCAGTTTAGGCGGAAAGTGTCGTCCCTGATTAGCCAGTGCATGCGGACTGTACACGCTAATCTGGGACGACACTTTACGCACATGCAATAAACTCCCCTTTTCACAGAGCGAGGCTAAATTATATTGCATTTAAGCTGTGTATATACACTATGATTTATTCCAAGTATCAACCAATTATTAATGACCTTAACATATTTAGTATGCAGGCAAGAAAAACACATAGGTTATATTTTGTTGCATCAAATCAGTCTTCTATAATATTTCTGTTTTAACTGTTCTAAGCTCACTTATGCTCGATTGGTCATTGTCGGCTCGGGTATGTTTTAGTATATTTTCCGTACCCGGTGTACATTGTAGTATACTTAAGAGTACCCGGGGTACTTTTAAGTAGTACCCGAGCCGACAATGACCAGTCGAGCCTCACGTATGTTACCTGCCAATATCACGTTTGGCAGCCGAAATTGACACATGGAAAATCATTTGCTTCCTGGAAGCAAACGGCACATGCTCATGGAAGCTTAAAATACAATAAAAAAAATCGAACGAAACTTTGACAAGGGTAGGTCTATTTAACTCATTTTTTTTTTTTTTAAGAAACAACATTTTAAGATTTTGTCTTTTATTTTACGGAACATTTTAAACAATGTGTTGCGTTTACAGATAGTAGTTGTTTTGCACAAAACTAATTTATACTCAAGTAACACGAGACACAATATTTGCTTTAAGAACTTTATTTTGCACTCCCCGTACAGTTTCGTTGATTTTATCGTGAGAAAAAAATGTATCGAACCACAATGAAATGAATTGTCGAGAGAATTTGTCTGAAAGACAGAGTTAGTGGAATAATAATAATAATAAAAAACATTGCGAAAAATAGCGTTGGTTTCTCTTGTTTTACTCAAACAGCGAGTTAATATAGTATGTCGGACAAGCAAAAAGGCCGGACTTATATGTCTCTTTGTACATCTACATCGTTGGTCGCTGCAATCACACATGGGTATTATGCGACGGATGTTGAAAGAATAAGGATAAAGAGTGAAAGACATTTTAGTGAGAAGAGCTTGATAGTTAACAGACAGAAGGAAAGTACAGCAGAGTCACCGGTTACGTTTCAGCATTCCCCCTCATGTCTCTCCGGTTACGGTGGCCGCCAAGAGGTTTGAACCTTAACCGGCACAGCCATGAGGGGTCATTAGTAGTTGCTTTGTAGCTGGCGCTGACAACTTATTCAGAATCTGGTTGTTGCTAGCCCCCGCTTGAAGGATACTTAGTCGGAGGATTCAGCGAAGGAGGCTGGTAAGTTGTTCCAGGTGGTGATTATACTTGAAAAACAAACTGTGGCGATAGTATATAGTAGATGTCGATAATGGCAGGAACTTGATGGAGTGGTAAGCCAGAGTCCGGCTCGAGCCAGGGGAAAGGTATTTAGTCACTGGTATGTCCATGAGGTCGTTGGATATATTATAGACCACTAACAGCTTGGCTTTGGTCCTTCTGGTCTCTAGAGTTTCCCACTGTAGGTGTTCGAGCATTGATGTGACGCTACTGGTGTTTTGGTATCTGTTCATCACATACCGGGCTGCTCGTCTTTGGACCATCTGAAGATCATGGCTCTATTCATTCTGGATGGGCTCCACACAGTGCCGGAGAACTCTAGGTTTTGACGAACGAGGGAAAAGTATGCTTCCATTTTTACCTCCTCGTTGCCTATCCGTAAGTTCCTGCGTTGGAAACCAAGGGAACTGTTGCCTTTCTTGATCACTTTTTGAATATATGACTTCCAGGACATGTCCTTGGTCAGCTCAACCCCAAGGTATTGTGATGCTTCTTCACATACAAGCGTGTGGCCTTTCAGGATGTAGCTGAATAGGCTGGGTGATCTCTTTCTGCATACTCGCATAATGCTGCACTTCTCTGGGTTAAAGGAAATTCCACAAAGCTTCTCCCAGTCCCACAGACGACGCTGGTCTTCCTGAAGCAGTTCACATTCACGCTCCGAGGATATTTCTCTGTATACCACACAGTCGTCTGCGAGTAGCCTAGTCTTAGAAGCGCTTTTAATGGGGGAGTTCGTTGATGTAGACAAGGAAGAGGATCGGTCCCAGAACACTCCCCTGAGGCACTCCACTGACTACTGGGGCGGGATCTGAGATTGATCCGTCAATAGCAACTCTCTGTGTAGTGTCTGTCAGGAAGGCTCGGATCCACTTCAAGGGCTGGCCGCGTATCCCGAAGTGATGCAGCTTGGTCAACAGACGCTGGTGTGGAACTTTGTCGAACGCTTTGCTAAAGTCCAGAATGGCAAGACCATTGTGTTTCCCTTTGTCTAGGGACTTCAGGAGTTCGACCGACAAGGTAAGGAGTTGGGTTTCACAACTCCGCCTCCTTCTGAATACATGTACATATATACACTTTCTTTTAATATACACATAGTGAAGGCATAAACGTGATTTTATTATTTAACTGGCGCACATATGTAAGTATAAAAAATGTTCATTTAATTATATTAATATAATATTATATCTAATAATATAAGGTTCTTACAGGTCAAATGATATACAATTACGGAAAGGTTCATTGGAAAAAGTGCTAGTCGGTAATTTCGTAATAAATGGAAATGCCTTTTGCAGAAAAGACAGCCCCGCATTGTTAATAATTATTTGAAATACAATATAGCAAGTAGTATAGTATAACATAAATACGGTTTAGTATGTAGGCGCAGGGTGATAATAAGATTCAATAATCAATTACACCATGATCGGCCGTTTCCACCCTGTTTTATCTTCGAAAAAAAGAAGATTTTGTTTGAAGGGAATAACCAATGAAACAAGTAACTGGATGTGTTACAATGGCAAGTACCGGTGCATACTGTGTTTTATAGTGTCACCCATCACCATTTATAGCCAGTTAGTTTTGACTAATGAACACATTCACAGCTGAACATGTCCACTCCCAATCCTATCCTTCATACAGGGCGCTTGATAAGAACCCCTCGAACGAGCCTCGTTCTGGGAAAACTGGGCTGAATTCATATGCGTAAAGTGTCGTCCTAGATTAGCGAAAAAATCCGTAGCGAAGTGTCATCTCTTATTAGCCTGTGGGGACTTCACAGGCCAATCTGGGACGACATTTACGCACATGCATTAAGCACAGTTTTCCCAGAACGTGAATCGAATTATCAATGTGCTTGGTAGGCAACTGCCCAAGTCAGGACGAGACCACTGTGTGATTAGAACCTCGAATGACCGGTTCCGTAGGCTAATTTACTTACCACCAGGCCACGGAATCTGTATTAGCGTATTCAGTTAGAAGGGATTGAGCCGCACAAGTTGCTATTAACGCAGTTTTACGTAATCTTCCGCACTCTCATTAAACAATATATTAAACTTTTTATTATTATTTATTTCATTGTTATCATTATTATCAGACTACTACTTTTACTGCTGCTGTAGCTACTACTACCACTACAACAACCACTACTTCTGCTGCTTCTACTACTGCACAGCTGCTTCTATTACCACTTTGAACAGCATTAAGTTTAATTAGGGTTAATATTAAAGGGACTGTCCAACAGATAAAGCGTCGCACGACGCGAAACGATATTTTGGGAAACTACCAGGATTGCTTATATAGCTAAAAAAATACAACCGTTACAAACATGAGCGTGGATGGTCGAGTGGTCTAAGCGAGAAGCTTTTTACTCCAGGAATCCAGGGGTCAGTGGTTCGAGCCCTGTTGAGGGTTACTTTTTTTCCTTTTTTTTAATTGTATTCTTGTTATTTTACTGGAGATTTTTAAAGGGGCCGTCCAACAGATTTTGGCATGTATTGAAGCTTGTCATTAAATGCTATAAATTGATAAATTAAAACATTTGAACTAAAAATCTCCAGTAAAATAACAAGAATACAATTTAAAAAAAGGAAAAAAAAGTAACCCTCAACAGGGCTCGAACCACTGACCCCTGGATTCATGGAGTCCAGGAGTAAAAAGCTACCCGCCTAGACCACTGGACCATCTACGCTCATGTTTGTAGAGTATGTATTTTTTTTTAGCTATATAAGCAATCTTGGTAGTTTCCCAAAATATCGTTTCGCTTCGATACGACGCTTTATCTGTTGGACGGCCCCTTTAAGTTAATGAGTCTGCGAACTGGTATCGCAATGTTAATTATTAACAGTAATACAAGTAAGCGCTTGATTAATTTACAAAGGTTAAATGATCATGTTATAGTGTGTTTTGTCATCATGTATATGCATAGTTCTCAACGTCTGAAACACATATTTGTGTAAGCAAATGACAAAGATAACCCTACCAGTCATGTTGATTATTACTATTAGGTTGTTTACATATGAATTCCTGTACATGGGTATAAATACAATGTTGGTTGTAACACTTGGAAAAACTGTCCGGTAAGAGCAGTGGTTGGTTTGTACACGTGATTCTGACCTAGGCGACCCATGTTCAATCCCCGATCCCAACGCATGTGAGCTTTGCTGGTGGTTATCATATCGGACAGGTGGTGTTCCCCCGGGTACCCTGGCTTCCCCACAAAGCACAAGGCCGCATCAAAATTGAATATCTTTTAGTACAAACGAAATAGTTGGAAATTGCATCTTTAATTCAAAATAAGCCCCACCTTTCGCGATTATAGTAAGTTACTTAGGTAGGAGTGCTGGGACACACTCCGGGTGTCCTCACATAATGCAGCCGTAGGCGCGGAAGGCCTCCTTAACTTCGAAAAACACACGCAGTGCAAACAGGCTTGGGCATTGATCGTAGCAGCCTCGTTCTGGAAAACCTGGGCTTTATGCATGTGCGTCAAGTTTCATCCCGGATTAGCCTGTGCACTTCTCACAGGCTAATCAGGGACAACACTTTCCGCTGTTATGGATTTTTTCGTTTTTCCAATGATGGTGAGCACATATGCCAAATGATTTCAAAGTCTCACAATGAACAACATAGTTATGGCCCGGACAAGCTCGACTATGGCCATTTTTTACCTTTGACCTCAACGTGTGACCTTGACCTTTGAGATATTGACGTAATTCTTTCGCGCGACACATCGTCCAATGATGGTAAACAAATGTGCCAAATGATTTCGAAGTCTCACAATGAAAGACATAACTTTCGCGCGACACACCGTCTAATGATGGTGAACAAATGTGCCAAATGATTTTAAAATCCCTTGATGAACGACATAGTTATGGCCCGGACAAGCTCATTTATGGCCATTTTTGACCTCAAAGTGTGACCTTGACCTTGGAGATATAGACGTAATTCTTTCGCGCAACACACATTCGCATGATTGCAAACAAATGTGCCAATTGATTTCAAAGTCTCACAATGAACAACATAGCTATGGCCCGGACAAGCTCATCTATGGCCATTTTTGACCTTTGACCTCAAAGTGTGACCTTGACCTTGGAGATATTGACGTAATTCTTTCGCGCGACACACTGTCCAATGATGGTGAACATATGTGCCAAATGATTTCAAAATCCCTTGATGAACGACATAGTTATGGCCCGGACAAGCTCATTTATGGCCATTTTTGACCTTTGANATTGCCATGTAACTCAAAGTGTTCACAAGGTTTCACTATTGCCATGTAACTCAAAGTGTTCACAAGGTTTCACTATTGCCATGTAACTCAAAGTGTTCACAAGGTTTCACTATTGCCATGTAACTCAAAGTGTTCACAAGGTTTCACTATTGCCATGTAACTCAAAGTGTTCACAAGGTTTCACTATTGCCATGTAACTCAAAGTGTTCACAAGGTTTCACTATTGCCATGTAACTCAAAGTGTTCACAAGGTTTCACTATTGCCATGTAACTCAAAGTGTTCACAAGGTTTCACTATTGCCATGTAACTCAAAGTGTTCACAAGGTTTCACTATTGCCATGTAACTCAAAGTGTTCACAAGGTTTCACTATTGCCATGTAACTCAAAGTGTTCACAAGGTTTCACTATTGCCATGTAACTCAAAGTGTTCACAAGGTTTCACTATTGCCATGTAACTCAAAGTGTTCACAAGGTTTCACTATTGCCATGTAACTCAAAGTGTTCACAAGGTTTCACTATTGCCATGTAACTCAAAGTGTTCACAAGGTTTCACTATTGCCATGTAACTCAAAGTGTTCACAAGGTTTCACTATTGCCATGTAACTCAAAGTGTTCACAAGGTTTCACTATTGCCATGTAACTCAAAGTGTTCACAAGGTTTCACTATTGCCATGTAACTCAAAGTGTTCACAAGGTTTCACTATTGCCATGTAACTCAAAGTGTTCACAAGGTTTCACTATTGCCATGTAACTCAAAGTGTTCACAAGGTTTCACTATTGCCATGTAACTCAAAGTGTTCACAAGGTTTCACTATTGCCATGTAACTCAAAGTGTTCACAAGGTTTCACTATTGCCATGTAACTCAAAGTGTTCACAAGGTTTCACTATTGCCATGTAACTCAAAGTGTTCACAAGGTTTCACTATTGCCATGTAACTCAAAGTGTTCACAAGGTTTCACTATTGCCATGTAACTCAAAGTGTTCACAAGGTTTCACTATTGCCATGTAACTCAAAGTGTTCACAAGGTTTCACTATTGCCATGTAACTCAAAGTGTTCACAAGGTTTCACTATTGCCATGTAACTCAAAGTGTTCACAAGGTTTCACTATTGCCATGTAACTCAAAGTGTTCACAAGGTTTCACTATTGCCATGTAACTCAAAGTGTTCACAAGGTTTCACTATTGCCATGTAACTCAAAGTGTTCACAAGGTTTCACTATTGCCATGTAACTCAAAGTGTTCACAAGGTTTCACTATTGCCATGTAACTCAAAGTGTTCACAAGGTTTCACTATTGCCATGTAACTCAAAGTGTTCACAAGGTTTCACTATTGCCATGTAACTCAAAGTGTTCACAAGGTTTCACTATTGCCATGTAACTCAAAGTGTTCACAAGGTTTCACTATTGCCATGTAACTCAAAGTGTTCACAAGGTTTCACTATTGCCATGTAACTCAAAGTGTTCACAAGGTTTCACTATTGCCATGTAACTCAAAGTGTTCACAAGGTTTCACTATTGCCATGTAACTCAAAGTGTTCACAAGGTTTCACTATTGCCATGTAACTCAAAGTGTTCACAAGGTTTCACTATTGCCATGTAACTCAAAGTGTTCACAAGGTTTCACTATTGCCATGTAACTCAAAGTGTTCACAAGGTTTCACTATTGCCATGTAACTCAAAGTGTTCACAAGGTTTCACTATTGCCATGTAACTCAAAGTGTTCACAAGGTTTCACTATTGCCATGTAACTCAAAGTGTTCACAAGGTTTCACTATTGCCATGTAACTCAAAGTGTTCACAAGGTTTCACTATTGCCATGTAACTCAAAGTGTTCACAAGGTTTCACTATTGCCATGTAACTCAAAGTGTTCACAAGGTTTCACTATTGCCATGTAACTCAAAGTGTTCACAAGGTTTCACTATTGCCATGTAACTCAAAGTGTTCACAAGGTTTCACTATTGCCATGTAACTCAAAGTGTTCACAAGGTTTCACTATTGCCATGTAACTCAAAGTGTTCACAAGGTTTCACTATTGCCATGTAACTCAAAGTGTTCACAAGGTTTCACTATTGCCATGTAACTCAAAGTGTTCACAAGGTTTCACTATTGCCATGTAACTCAAAGTGTTCACAAGGTTTCACTATTGCCATGTAACTCAAAGTGTTCACAAGGTTTCACTATTGCCATGTAACTCAAAGTGTTCACAAGGTTTCACTATTGCCATGTAACTCAAAGTGTTCACAAGGTTTCACTATTGCCATGTAACTCAAAGTGTTCACAAGGTTTCACTATTGCCATGTAACTCAAAGTGTTCACAAGGTTTCACTATTGCCATGTAACTCAAAGTGTTCACAAGGTTTCACTATTGCCATGTAACTCAAAGTGTTCACAAGGTTTCACTATTGCCATGTAACTCAAAGTGTTCACAAGGTTTCACTATTGCCATGTAACTCAAAGTGTTCACAAGGTTTCACTATTGCCATGTAACTCAAAGTGTTCACAAGGTTTCACTATTGCCATGTAACTCAAAGTGTTCACAAGGTTTCACTATTGCCATGTAACTCAAAGTGTTCACAAGGTTTCACTATTGCCATGTAACTCAAAGTGTTCACAAGGTTTCACTATTGCCATGTAACTCAAAATGTTCACAAGGTTTCACTATTGCCATGTAACTCAAAGTGTTCACAAGGTTTCACTATTGCCATGTAAGGAAAACTGATCCAAACCTGTTCAGCGATAGTTTTTAATGGACTGGAAGTCTGGAAGCATTTTAAACCTCAAATGAAATATTATATCAGAAAACATACGAAGAACCGTCACTTATACTGCACAAGCTAATCAGGAACGAAACTTTACGCACATGCATTATACCCAGTTTTCCCAGAACGCGGGTCAAATCGTTTAGGCGTAAGCTGACCGCTGTCAACGATGTTTTGGGTTGACTATTAAAATGACCATAATAATGGCTGTGTTTGCGGTATATGTTGGAGAATCTAAAAAACTAGTATCTCGTCGAAGATTTGGAACTTATTGTCGAAGCAAGCCTTAATGAATCTACAGTAATTAGTTCGTAAAATGAGCCTCGCTCTGTGAAAAGGGGGTTAAATGCATGTGCGTAAAGTGTCTCCCCGGATTAGCATGTGAAGTCCCTAAGGTCTACTCAGGGACGACACTTTCCGCCTTAACTGAATAAATTTTGCTAAGAAGAGACTTTCTTTTTAAACGAAAAATATCATACAAGCGGAAAGTGTCGTCCCTGATGAGCCTGTGCGGACTTCACAGGCTAATATAGGACGACACTTTACGCACATGCATTTAATCCCGTTTTCTTAGAGCGAGGCTCCAAATATACGCCTCCATCATTATAAGATTTCCCGTCGTTTACCGCTTTCAATTCTCGTTCACTGCAACACACGTCTGTTACAAAACCTACGTTATCTTTTCAAAGAACAATTTGACCCGTATATAACAAACATTTCACATTCCGGTAAAATGCTTTGCACGAGGATCCCATGCAAACGATTGTCTAACAACGCATTCTAAACAAAGAGGCTACTAAGGTAACGTCACGGTGGAACAGTGTCATTTCTTGACTGAGCTAGAGTTTTTCGGGTAAACCTCATAAGTTTTATATTCTAAATGACAGAGATAACAAACATAGTCCGAACTGTAAAACAACTCATTATAAACAGACTAAGATGTCTCGAACTTGAGCACATAATACGAAACTAGGAATGTGTACGAATGACATGGATGCCCCCGCTTAATGTCACTGGACACAGAAATCCGTGTTGTGCGACAAACATAAAGTGAATAATAACACTTCATTATGTTAAAGTCCTTAGTAAAATATTAAGTCTATTGTAACACATAAAGTCTAGTTTACAGTTGTGACATTTACCTTTAAGCGAGCACCATACTGGGTGCATACAACATGTCTTGAATTGATGAAATATTTTGCAAATGCACAATCAAAAAATAGAAATGACAGTCACATTAGCATCTATTACCACACATGAACTAGACACAAATTTCAATTTTTCAATGTGACCTTGACCTTTAAGGGAGCACAATGGCTTTGCACATGGTTAAGGCGTCTTGATATGATAATTCGTACCAATTTATTTAAAAACTAGAGGTTGCGCGGCAGAGGCCGACGCGTATGATACCCCACGCCTCATAGATGTTATATTAAAAGGCAATTTTGGCACATAATGCACGACACAGTTATGGGACGGACAGGAACATATACTTTTACTATAAACATATTATGAATATGCAAAAACTCAAGTCTGTCGTGACCATAACCTTTATGGCAGCAATATGGTTTGAACACGACATGCGGTCTTGGTATCATGGTTATTTGTACCAATTTATTTTGAAATCCCATCAGGCATGTGAAAGTTATGGACGAGACACGAAAATGTACTTTCGTAATAAACGTATGAGAAATATTTGAGAACTTGAAGTGTCCTTTGCCATAAAACAAGTTACACAATTATTGTTTGCCACACTTGTCTTGATGATTATTTGTGCCAATTTATTTTGAAATCCCACAAAACTGAACAAAGTTATAGACTGGGCACAAACATTCAATTTCACTGTATCCACATGAGGAATACGTGAAAACAAGTGTGCACTGTGACCTTGACATTACCAACATGTTTGTTTCTCATGACACATCTGTATTGATATTTTTATTTAGTTGTGCCATTTTATTTTCAAATCCCATAATGCACCACAAAGTTATTGACCAGACGCCAAAATGTATTTTGCCTATAGCCATAAAAGGAATATGCACAAACTTCGGGTGAAAACGCGACCCGGGTCCACACGGTGTTGCACTGGACTCCATGCATTTACATACAAATTGTCTGCACTCTGTGATGGCTTTTGAAATGTGCATGGTATTTAACCCTTTGCATGCTGGGAAATTTGTCGTCTGCTAAAATGTTGTCAGCTAAATTTCTAAAATCAGTATTTTCTTCGATTTTTTTTCCAAAGAATACTATCAGAATAGCAAACAGTTTGGANTCTAGTGCTAATAGTGTAGGAGGAGATAGTTGCCAGGACGGACGGACGTACAGACAGCGGAGATGAATACAATATCCCCACGCTTTTAAAGCGTGGGAATAGGGTAATCACATAATGCACGACACAGTTATGGGACGAACAGGAACATATACTTTTACTATAAACATATTATGAATATGCAACAACTCAAGTCTGTCGTGCCCCTTACCTTTATGGCAGCAATATGGTTTGAACACGACATGCGGTCTTGGTATCATGGTCATTTGTACCAATTTATTTTGATATCCCATTATGCATGTGAAAGTTATGGATGGGACACGAAAATGTACTTTCATAATATACGTATGAGAAATATTTGAAAACTTGAAGTGTTCTTTGCCTTAAAACAAGTTACACATTTATTGTTCGCCACACTTGTCTTGATATGATGATAATGTGTGCCAATTAATTTTGAAATCCCACAAACTGAACAAAGTTATAGGCTGGGCACAAACATTCAATTTCACTGTATCCACATGAGGAATACGTGAAAACAAGTGTGCACTGTGACCTTGACATGACCAACATGTTTGTTTCTCATGACACATCTGTATTGATATTTTACTTAGTTGTGCCAATTTATTTTCAAATCCCATAATGCACCACAAAGTTATTGACCAGACGCCAAAATGTATTTTGCCTATAGCCCATAAAAGGAATATGCACAAACTTCGGGTGAAAACGCGACCCGGGTCCACACAGTGTTGCACTTGACCCCATGCATTTACATACAAATTGTCTTCACTCTGTGATGGCTTGTGAAATGTGCATGGTACTTTAAACCATCGGTAAAACAAGACCAAAAGTGATGCAATGTAACAAGCAACACAGCGTGGATTTCATGGTTTTATTCAGACAAAGTGTTAGCACATTCATTTTTTTATAAAGTTATAAATAAAAAAAAAAGAAATGCAAAGATGAATAAGGTTTTATAAATCACACAAGCCATAATAGCAGCAACAAACACTTAACAGTCAATCATTAGAACATATTTATAAGCAGCCACATTAAAAGGTATACCAATGAATACTATGTCATACACAAGAACCAGTGTTTGACAAAAAATAATGCCTTCATTTGATGCTACTAAAATAAAGTCAATACTGGCTACATCACTTTTTGCACTCAACACGATTTGTTCAATCAAGGCTTAACGAAATTAATAACTGGTTCAGTAAACAAAGAAGACTACTTATTATGAATGGTGGTATAAGGAAAACATGTGTCGTGTTCTGAGAAAACTGGGCAAAATGCTTGTGCGTAAATTGTCATCCCAGATTAGCCTGTGTAGTCCGCACAGGCTAATCAGGGATGACAATTTCTGCTTTTATGATATTTTTCGTTAAAATGATGTCTCTTCTTAGCGAAAATCCAGTTAAGGCGGAAAGTGTCGTCCCTGATTAGCCTGGCTAATCTGGGACAACACTTTACGCACATGCATTTTGTCCAGTTTTCTCAGAACACGACACAAATGTGCTCGAGACATTGCAAGTGTGAGATAATGAACATTGCATGAGTGATGTACCAATATTAACACTTTCACACATTCTATTCTGAACACATTCAGGAATTCATGGTAAAATTCAATGAATGCCCAATACCCATACTTCGAATAACGATTTGATAAACTTTCACATAATACTTTTCTTAAGGTTAGTTTTAAACTGTCATTGAAATAAGAACTTATTTTGAATGCAATATCTGTGACAAAATTAATGTATTATTTCACATGATAGTATGAATTCTTGATTGCAATATTACATAAAACCACAAAGCGTCCAGTATTTACTTGCAGATGTATTGCAAAACTGATATACCATGAGCAACACCTTATGCTGTAATGCAAGCTGGAAATGAACATATAACACACTATTCTTAAACATTAAATGAATAGTTCAATCTCAAAAAGAGCCATCATAATTATGTAACCACAAAGCATAGCATTAAACCTTGCTGAGTGGAAAATACTCCTGTCAAAATGTCAGAGTTGTGACCCTCTAAGGCACACAAACTCGTGCCAGCCGACCAGCTGGATGCTAACTCTGTGGTGGAAGATGGTACTCGTTGAGTGCTGTGCTATTAAACAGAAAACCACACTTCAGTTGATTGTCATGGCAACTCTAATCGTCGTCATCGCCGTCCTGAGGTCCCGGCCCCTTTGACTTGGGACCTCCTGCCATCTTGGCCATGATTATCTAAAACACAGGGAACAGTTGATGTTGAATAAACAGCTTAATTTTGTTATCTTAAAATCTCTGGAAGTTAACTAAACAGCTTAATTTTGTTTTCTCAAAATCTTCTGAAGTTCAATAAACAGTTTTACTTTGTTATCTCAAAAATTCTGGAAATTTGAGGTCAGCATTTCTGGGTAACCACATTTAATTTAAATCAAATAATAGGTTTAATAAGTTATCAATTATTGTCTGTTGCATCACATACAGAACTTTTACTAAAGCGTAGTTTGAGACAACAAAGTTTAGCACGTAAAATTCCACCTTGAACTATGAGTCACGTTTTGGGAAAACTGGGTTTAATGCATGTGGTTAGTAAAGTTTCGTCCCAGATTAGCCTGTGGAGTCCGCACAGGCTAATCAAGGACTACACTTTCCACCTAAACTGAATGTTCGCGAAGAATAGATTTCCTTTAAATGAAAATACAATAAAAGTGGAAATTGTTGTCCCTGTTCGCCTTGCGCGGACTGCACAGGCTAATCTGGGATGACACTATACACACATTCATTTTGCAAAGTTTTCCTAGAACGCGGCTCATATGAACATTTAACCCTTTGAATGCTGGGAAATTTGTCGTCTGCTAAAATGTCGTCTGCTGAATTTGTAAAATTAGCATTTTCTTAGATTTTTTTTTAAGACCACTATCTGAATAGCAAACAGTTTGGATCCTGATGAGACGCCACGTTCTGTGGCGTCTCATCTGGATCCAAACTGTTTGCAAAGGCCTTCAAAATCCGGTTCCAGCGCTCAAAGGGTTAAATTACCAGACTCCTTTCCATGGTCCAATCTATTCCATCTTGAGTTCAGTGCACACTGCAGAGAACCAGTATAAGAACATGTGAACACAGAGAACCAGTAAGTATGAAAATATGTTCCTACCTGGTCCACCTTGAGTACAGTGCACGCGGCCGTGGTGGCGAACTTGATGCCCCAGAACTTGGCGAGGAACAGGTCGAGTATGCCTGCCTCCTGCGCGTCTCTAACCCCCGCTCCCGCTGCCTCGATGTCCACTCCAACATTCTTCTTGCCCTCCTGGTGGGCAGCGTAGAGAAGGGAGAGAACCTCCGTCGCCTGCAAAGGGAGGTAATGCAGGTTAGGTTACATTGCACTGATTTCTGTATGGTACTTTTGTCTGCATTGGATTTATATAAAGAGCGTCTAAAAATTAGGGTTAAGCCTTTTGAATGAGCTTATTTTTTTTTAACTTGTTCAATTGTCAAACATATCTGGAAATGTCTGCTTACCGTGTGAACATGTCACCTGATGTAATGCCTATAAACATGCGGTGGAAAACAAACAGGTTTGGTATCAAGGCCTATCTGGAACTTTCTTTGACAGAATCTCAAGGTGACAATATCACAGATAGGACTTACATTCTTTTCCAAATTTCTTGGTTGAAATTATACATCATATGCCAGCTTTATGAATTATTCAACTTGTATTGTACCAAATTGTTTGTGAGATGTTGGTTCGATCTTAAACGATAACTCAACAGAATACTGCTTTTTGTAAATAACTTTTTCCAACAAGCTTTCATTAATGCTTCTTTGCATAAATAATAAAAGACGAGTTATTCAAGTACTAATTAAACTAGATCTTTGTTGAAAACCTGACTTAATACCCTAACACCAAAATGTCAACTGCCTTCAAGGACAAATTACTTAGGAAAGAATGGATCACTGGGGTCTTTATCATGCATTCTTCAAGGTGATGATATATTTGAATTTTCAAATTAGGCATTTGAGAAATATGCCAGTAGTTTGCTCCACCAATTAAGAACATTTCATGTGGACAGTCCAACCAACCAACCAACCAACCATTAGAGTAACCCCAATATAAGTCCCTCTGGACACGGGCATAATGAGAGCCTAATTCTGAGAAAACTGGGCTAAATGCATGTGCGTAAAGTGTCGCCCCGACTAGCCTGTGCAATCCACACAGGCTAGTCAGGGACGACACTTTTCGGATGTATGGAATTCTTCATTTAAAGAAAGTCTATTTAAAACTGAAATCCAGTCATGGCATGCATTAAGCCCAGTTTTCCCAGAACGCAACTCACCACAAGTTTTGAGACTAAATACCCAGCATCACCCACCTTAACTCCTGCGTTCTCAGCAATTGTCCTCGGTACAACCTCAAGGGCCTCTGCAAACTTCTTGATGGCGTACTGCTCCAGGCCGGGCGTGCTCTCCCCAATCGTCGTGATCTGTTTCGCGAGCTCGATCTCGGTGGCTCCGGCGCCCGGCACCATGCGGACGTCGCGGGTGAGCGCCTTGAACGTGTTGACCCCGTCGTTGATCGCTCGCTCCATGTCGTCCATGATGTTGTCTGTTGAGCCGCGGATCATTATGGTGGTGATTGAACTCTCCTCCTTGTCTGAAATGAGATTAAAACTTATTTATTTTAGCTTGATTGCATTGAAAGTATAGTGCTTATTGAAATTCTCTATAGTTCATTTATGTCTTAAAGCCAGTTCATGCTTTTTATGGGGGAGATCTAAAGAATGCTCCTACAGTGGGGATCGAACCTGTGGCTTCCCTGTCTCTAAATGGACACCATATCATGTACACCATGGCAACCTTCTAAACTGTCTAAAATTGTACCCAGGCAGTGAATGACAATTTGCTCTCAAAAGTAATATCAATTGTACAATTAGTATTTTTACAATTTTTGCAACCTGTTGAAGGTGAATTTAACTCTTTTTTTTTATAAACATGGCGATAGAACTCTTCCTTAACTAAAATAATGTCATGCAGTGATTGGAAAATTAGATCAATTTATCTCAACTATGTTTGCAACCTTGTTAACAAAAATCTTTTTTTTCCCCCCAATAAGAATGCTCAATACTGTAAATGTAACAACTGGCATTTGGACTGGTCTAAATGAGTTACATGTGTAGTGCCTACATGTATTGCAAATATTGGGTTATCTTTTCAAAACAACATATATACATATTGCGCGTAAGAAGTGGACTCATTTTTCCCCCTATCTTTTCAAAATACCCAATTTTCCTAAATGTAATTAATTTCCTCAAGATTTATCATTTTCATGCACACTCATTTATGGTTTACAGTTTGCTATAACCAGCTTATATCTGCCATGTGACACATACACACCTTGTTTGAATACAATGACGGGTGTGTCTCCCACTTCGTCAATGTAGACGTTATCACAGAAGCCAGCTTCCTCAGGAGTGGGAGGGGTCTGCAATGGTGCAACAGTACAAGATTATTAATTCCTGTTCTTTATGACTCATAATAACAACTTTTTAATTTTCACATAATTGCTGCATTCCCATTAGATAATCAGACACAATGAAACAACTACCTTTGCAAATTAACTCATAAATATTGATGACCACACCACTTTTTCATCAACAAAAGGCCAAATGATGTAGTTGTTATGTGCGAAACTTTAGTAAAATTACCTATATTTTGGTTCAAACATTAATTTTGCGCATTAGGACTTAATTCATATTGAAAGATTCAAATAAAAGTCTGTTGTGGCCCTTACAGTTGTGGCTGATTGGTCATTGGCCAACCAGCCAGTCATCTATGGTTGAATAAATGTTATATTATATCCTGTAAGTTACTTTTCACAAGACATCTAGAAAGGCTACATACCACTCTAGGCAGTGGGGTGGCCCCGACGGCCTTACACAGCCTGCGTAGGTCCCACTTGGACATGAGACGGAGGATGAGGATGCCGTACTTGTTGCAGAAGTGGATGGCCATCTCCCCCACCTTCCCTCCGGACACAATAACGCTGCAACCCGTATCAGCTATTGCCTTGATTTGCTGGAATTAAATACTACTGTTAAGTCTACAATAAATTATAATTATACTAATACACAATCTGACACACCTTAAGAGTAAATTACATATCATTTTTAAATAATACTTTTGAACCCTTTACTGCTTATATACGCATTTGGTCGCGTTTGTATTCCCTAAGAAAATCATGAATATAAAAGACCTTTCAAGTTTTAAAGGCTTCATTTCCAACCCTAAGATACCAATAAGCAGCAAACATCATAAAACCTAAACAGCATGAAAGTTCCTTATTTTTCTGGTTTTATGCTGGTTGCAATCAGCATATAGCCATTTTCAAATTGCTTTTGAGCGGGGAAGGGTTAATAGAATAACAACAAGAGCACAGCATAGCGGATGCCAACGCTCCGCTGTTGGTGCTTGGAATTTGTTATTTGTCCTTTGACCTTGAAGGTCATCATTGACCTTTTCACCACTCAAAATGTGCAGGTCACCGAGATACACATGAAAATTTTTTTTTTTTTTTTTTGGACCTTTGATGATCTTTGACCACTCAAAATGTGCAGCTTCATGAGATACACATGCATGCCAAATATCAAGTTGCTATCTTCAATATTGCAAAAGTTATGGCCAATGTTAAAGTTTTCGGACGATGCGGAAGACGAGAGGGCTATGACAATACATGTACCTCGGGTTTTCTTCGAAAACAGCCGAGATAATAAGAGTTATGAACTGTCACCTTTGCCCAATTAACAATATATATTACAATTAATCATTACAGATAAAGTGATAAGACTATTATACCTAATTACACTAAAATTCATCGCACAGACGCTTATGTATAGTAACAAGTTGTCAGTATCATATAAAACAAGCAATTTTTTTATCTTAATCAAAACTTATTTTAAGTGATTTGGCCAGGGTTCTTACAATAGGGGGTGGGGTCCCTTTGGTGAGAGTCCCATCAATTTTAAGTTTCTCAGAAAAACAAACTAATTGTAATATTATTTTAAGCAATTATTGAGCCACCTTCTGGGAAAACTGGGCTTAATGCATATACATGAAGCGTTGTCTCAGATCAGGAACGAATCTTTCCGCCTAAACTGGATTTTCATTTAGAAGATACTTTCTTTAAACAAAAAAACTCATAAAAGCGGAAAGTGTTCTCTCTGATTTGCCTCTGCAGACTGCACAGGCTAATCTGGAACAACACTTTACGAACATGCATTAAAACCCAGTTTTTCCCAGCGAGGCTCAATTATTCAGCCCAGCCTGCATAAAGGTCAGCATGTTTATGAGTCTTACCTCTTCCACCAGATTCTCCTCCCCTTGACTGAAGTTCATCAGCTCCTCTGCATTCTTGATCAACACTGTACCCTGGAAAGCAGCACAAAATACTAGTTGTATAAATAATGTTCAACATAAAATACAAGTTTTATAAATAATGTTCAACATAAAATACTAGTTGTATAAATAATGTTAAACACAAAATACTAATTGTATAAATAATTTTCAACACAAAATACTAGTTGTATAAGTAATGTTCAACACAAAATACTAGTTGTATAAATAATGTTCAATGCAAAATACAAGTTGTATAAATAACGTTCTACACAAAATACTAGTTGCATAAACAATGTTCAATACATCAATGTGGAAGTTTTCTTTAAGTGTTTTTTAAATTTTGATTGATTTTGATTAATTTGAAAACAGGCCTTAATGCATAAGAGTAAAGTGTGGTCCAAGAATAGCCTGTGCAGTCTGCGCAGGCTAATCAGGGAACACCCTTTCGGCTTAGACAGGATCTTCGCTAAGAAGAGACTTCCTTTCAACAACGAATTCCATAAAAGTGGAAAGTGTCGTCCCTGATTAGCCTGTGCGGACTACACAGGCTAAACTGGGACGAAACTTTACGCACATGCATCAAAGCCCGTTTTCCCAGAGCAAGGCTCATATCACATTAAACCGTTGTCTGGTCGTACCTTGGTCTCAGTCTGCATGATGTCTAGAGGGCAGGAGTAGACAACGATCTTACACTTGGTCCCCTTGGTGACCTCGCCCTCAACGGCTCTACGGAACACCATGCCTTGGATGAGCGACGACTGCAGGACACCCGCACCCTGAGGTACAGAAACACAGAGCATGTAGTGAGAACATAGAAACACAGAGCATGGGCACAGAAACACAGTGTATGTAGCGCGTTATAGAAACACAGAGCATGTAGTGAGTAACAGAAACACAGAGCATGTAGTGAGAACATAGAAACACGGAGCATGGGCACAGAAACGCATCTAGTATGTAGTAAGTTATAGAAATACAGAGCATGTAGTGAGTATTTCAAACACAGAGCATGAAGGGAGGCACAGAAACACAGAGCATGTAGTGACTACTTCAAACACAGAGCATGTAGAGAGTTATAGCAATACAGAGCATGTAGTGAGTAACAGAAACACAGAGCATGTTATGAGTAATAGAAACACAGAGCATGTAGTGAGTATTTCAAACACAGAACATGAAAGGAGGCACAGAAACACAGAGCATGTTGTGACTTCTTCAAACACAGAGCATGTAGTGAGTATTTTAAACACAGAGCATGTAGTAAGTTTTTCAAATACAGAGCATTTAGTGAGTATTTCATGCACAGAGCATGCAAAGAGGCACAGAGCATGTAGTGCGGCACAGAAACAGAGCATGTAATGCGGCACAGAAACACAGAGCATGTAGTGAGTACTTCAAATACAGAGCATGTAGAGTGACAGAAACACAGAGCATGCAGTGAGTATTTCAAACACAGAGCATGAAGTGTGGCACAGAAACAGAGCATGTAGTAAGGCACAGAAACACAGAGCATGGTATAAGGCAAGAAAAATTATAGTTTTCCCCTGAAAGTGATCATACCACAAGATTGTGCATTCCACTATTAGATTTGATTCCCTGAATTCAATTTAAAAACTAAAAATACAAGTTTTCAAATGTATTGAATCATTCTATATTGAAGTGTTTCCTATGTAACACAGTGCTCTAGCTAGGTACATAGGGGCGCAACACCCTCCCCCCTTGGACCTCCATCATACCTTGTTTCAATCTAATCATATTTTATAAAGGATATTTTAGTTGAAGTTTCAATAAATTAATCAAATGTTCACACTGAATCTAGTTTTTTTAATAAAAGACACAATGTTTCAAATGAAAATACATGTTATATTAAATATATACATATATAACACATGCTTTATTGAAAATATGCAGCAGAGATAATATGACAGCATGCAGTAATGCATTAAATGAGTTCCACAAAATGCACAATCAGGATGTAAATTAAAGCACAGAATTTTAAAATCTTATTGTGCGTTTTCCACATAATGTGACATCAATTGTCACTTACAAAGGGAAGTTAGATTGACACAATAATTGTGAGGGCTGAACGCGAAACTATCATATCCTATAAAGAAATGATAGGAAGATACAATAGTTTCGCACAACAGCCTTGACATGTATCAAAGCAGCTTTGTAAATTCTCCGCTATATGTTTGGAAGTTTTGAATTTAAACAATGTCACATCAAAAGTTACTACTTACCAGGATTTTACTGACTCGGATGTTGTCTACATTAAAGGTTGACTTTTGTGCCATAATTGATACTGAAACACAAATAACAAATACATAAAATATACATTGTGCTCCGGTGAGCTAAAAATTCAAGACACTTTTGTAAATGTTACCACCTATTTGAATGAAGTTATATAATTTAGCATTTGTAGCTAAGTATTTGATAAATGTTTTACAACGCAGAAGAATATAAATACCGGCATGTTATCTTGGTAATCAACAACAAAATAATTGCCTTTCATCCTAAAATGTCCAATCTTAAGGACCCGGCCACACTTCCCTCAAAAGTGAAAAACACACACTGGCATAGATGGCCATTCATTCTGCTAGTCAGCCTAGGTACATCGATTTAACCCTTTGCATGCTGGGAAATTTGTCGTCTGCTAAAATGTTGTCTGCTGAATTTCTAAAATCATCATTTTCTTCACTTTTTTCAAAGACCACTATTAGAATAGCAAACAGTTTGGATCCTGATGAGACGCCACGTTCTGTGGCGTCTCATCTGGATTCAAACTGTTTGCAAAGGCCTTCAAAATTCAGTTCCAGCACTGAAAGAGTTAAAGGCAATTCTTTAAATTAAGAGAAACAATACAAACTATGTTTGAGTTTTTTAAATGTAAATGACACCTTCCTTAATTGGGACGGAAAGTTTTGCACAACTGACTACTTGTAGATGGACTGACTGCAAGGAGATGGGTTTACCACAGGTGTTGGCTATTTGTTTCTGGAAAAACTCGGCTTTATGCGTTTGCGTAATATGCAGGGTTTTTTCCAGCCATTTTGGGAAAGGAAGTCTGGTCAAAATGGGATTTTGAAATCGATAAAATGGCAAATTTTGGATTTTTTATCGACAAAATGGACCAAATTGGTGTTTTTTAATCAACAAATATTGACACACCAGGCCTTTTCCTGCCCATTTGGGGGAAAAATCATATAAATTATTCTTATATAATTTGTTAGATGTTTATGAAATAAAATTTAGATATAATTATCATTAGACACTTCTTTTTCTCTTTTTTTTAAATTGGGATTTTTTTTGTTTATTTCGGTTTGCTTTGTCCGTTTGCTTTGGGATTGAGTCCGTTTTACAGCCGTTTTTACATAGCAGAAAACCCCCTTAATTGTCTTCCCAGACTAGCCTGTGCAGTCCACACAGGCTAAAACAGGGATGCCACTTTCCGCTTTTATTGTATTTTTCTTTTGAAGAAAGTCTCTTCTTAGCCGAAATCCAGTTTAGGTGGAAAGTGTTGTCCCTGATAACATGTAGCCTGTACAGACTGCACAGGCTAATCTGGGACGACATTATACGCAAATGCATTTTGCTAAACCGACTTTAAGGAGATGGACTTACCACAAGCGTCCGCTATCAGTTTTGCAAGGAAGTCCTCATGACCATACTGTTTGCTCATGACAGACGTCCGCAGGGCTCGTGTTACAGCAGTGCGCTCTCGAAGGTCTTTCTGGTTCTCACAAACAAGATCTGAAACATTTGTCCATAATTTTAAGTCATGGTCTCTCTGGTCCTATTAGCACTTTTTGAAACCTTGAAAATGACTGAAAATTTTCACTGAGACAGGTACCCATACATGTTTGTTGGAAAGAAAACAAGAGCACCCCCTAGCGGGTTCAGACCGCTCATCTATTTGTCAAAGTGTGAATCAAATCTGATCATAAATAAAGAAGTTATGACAATTTAAGCAAAATTGTTGGAGTGTGGTCATTTATTACATTATCTTTCAAAAAAGAAAAAAACAAATGAAAAAAATATGTTCTTTTTTTGTATTTTTTTTTTTGGGGGGGGGG
>VMBQ01008975.1:0-23154 GCA_007657795.1 Dreissena rostriformis
GAGGTCTACCTGCGTACACAGTTTTGGTTTGATATCTCTAATTTTTTTAGATTTGCTAAGGGCAATATAACATAATTTTATTTTTAAATGGCCATAATCTAAATCTCAAAACATTAGGCCAATAATCATGGTTCTTGTGCACTGCACATCCCCTTAATGAGGTATACATATCTATGAAGTTTCAAGTTGATATGGCTTTTATTTGTTTAAATAAGCCTCAGACAAACCTAAAAAAACAACAACAAACTCTAAAATGGTAATAATTATAAAACATGGGAGCAATAGTTATGGTTCTTTTTGCATTTTACATTCCCTTCCCAAAGAGACATACTTGTCTATTAAGATTTAAATTGATGCATCTTTAACATTTCAAGATATGCTCCGAACATAGGTTAAGGACAAAAATATCAAAGGGCAAATAACTCTTATTATCGGGAGCAAAGTGGTTGTTCTAATACACTGCACATTTTTTAATAAGATATACTTACCTACGACGTTTTAAGTTAATATCTCTTTTTGGTTTGGAGATACGTTCCGGAAAAAATATAAATATAAATAACAAAGAGCAATAACTCTAAAACAGAAAAAAAGAGTTATGTTTCTTTAACACTGCATTTTCTCTCATTGACACACTTGTAAAGCGGTAAATTGTTTGATAAAAGCTGGGAATGAACCACCCATCTATACAATCTCACTTGTGAACCGGTTTCAATCTTAGACAAATCGGCACCTATGAACCGGTTATATGCGTTTCACGCGTTCAAGTGGACCTGGTTGAATATAATTGTCTGACCAATGCCCAGAAGTTGGGTGATGTGATCCAAATATGCCGTGAATGCGTAGGTGTCAGTTTGCCTCGATGCTGGAACAATAAATTGTTTTATAAATCTGTATTAACATTACCGTTACAATGGCTATTAAGGCCTTCTAACATTTACAAGATGAGTCAACATGCATTGGTCAGTTCGTAGAGCGATTGACAACAACTCTCAGGATATCACTTTTAATAAACAGCCTAGCTGTTCAGTCACTTTATTCCGTTGACTAACACGAATACTAACCAGACTGATGATACGGACGTGACACTCAGACGTAACGTAACTTAAAGAAACAACTCCTAACTCTATTGCTCTCTGAACGCCTGGCTGAAATGACCTGGACTAACTTACACGCATTTTAACTAGCTATATATATACTGAAAATAATGCCCACCTGGCATTTATACGTATAGTATCCGCTGCATGTGGCTTTTGAAACAGGAATAGTCATCTTAATTAGGACTAACACGGTTACTATCTGTCTACTTACATATCGTGAACAGGAAAATAATATATATCATCATATCAAGATCCGGGACGATCCATAGACTTTCGAGATTTTTTGGCGTCGACTTTCTTCCAAAGACCATCAACCCGTTGACAAGACATGGCATTAACACCGACCAACCCGTTCCAACATGGCCAAGTCTGTCAGCAACACGCAATAACAACGGCGCCCAAACGGACTGTCGCTGACATTCCCGTTATAGTTACGTACAATTACCGACCAACACGGCAGGACATCATTTGCCCCGGGCCGACATAAACTTAAAAAAGCAGCTTGATTTTCGGTGATTCCATTATTCTACAATCGTATCTCGAAGGTGCAGCATCGTATTTCTTTTTCATAGCTAAAACGTCAAAAAGCCAACCAAAGCGAAACGTAAAACTGGGATTTCAAGCCCCCACAAGATCGTCATAAGCGTCATTCGCTACCGATGAAGCAACAGCGATGAAGTCCACAGAGATTATAGATTTATGGCTCTTGTTGCACTGTACATTCCCTTAATATATATATATATATAATGTATCATATAATATATAATATATATATAAACATTGATGAGTCTTCAAGGTCATTATAAAGTTTGTTCATGCATTGTATGATTTCAGCCGCCTCGAACTTTGCAATGAGTAAAAATAGGCGCGTGAATAAGCGCTCTTCCGAAATACTTTTAGGATGGCGTCTAGAAGACTGCCGGAGTCGTTATACAATCCTGATGAATTAACTGTCAAAATCAATACAAGTGCCAGCTATCACGGTCTTACAATAATATGTCCAGCCATCATTCCAGGTTTATCTTGATTGCATCTTAATTGCTTGTAAGTGTTGTTTCATTGTGACGTTCCTATATATTATCTATCCAACCATGCTTCAAGGTTAACCTTGATTGCATATTGATTTATTTTAAGTATTTTCTACTTGTGCCGTTCGTATCGTTATAATGTTTATGTTTTTTTTTATTCAATATAAAACATACAATGTAAATATGTGCATGAGTAAGAAAAAAGTGATATCATTCAGCAGTAATAATGTCAAACATATTATACATGAAATGCTAATATATAGAGTTTTTTTTCTTTGGTTGCCTGTGGTATATGTCGTTATTTTTAAATGTAATAATCAATACTATAATGAGTTGTGTTAAGTGGGGTAGAAGACAACTGGACTTTATTATGAAAGTTTATGTGTTTCCATTTTTGTTCAAAAATATGAAGTGTATCGTTGTTGAAGCCTATTTCTTTTTCAATTTGGATCTTTAGTTTTAGATAAACTATAAAACAGTTCAAAGTAGGTGTTTGTTTTTTGTATTTCATGCTGAATATCAAATATTTCATTAATATAATAATGTAGTTCACAGTGTTATTAATTTCTGGTATTTTAAAATTATTTACACCGAAACTGATATTTAAGAGAGACAGTTTTAATTTTAATTGTTGTTTCTCTAGAAATGTTGTCAATTGGTTCCATAGATTTTGAATATGTTTGCACTCCCAGAAAAGGTGTTCTATTGTTTCAATGTGTTCGCTGCATACATCACATAAATTTGTGTTGGACAGGTTGCACTTAAAAAGATATTTATTCGTAGCTATGATTCTATGGACATATTTATATTGAACATTTCTCAGTGTGCTATCTATAGTTGTTTTATATGGCATGATAACTATTTGTTTCCAATTAAATTCTTGTTCTTGAAGAAGGATTTGCCATTTATTTTGAATTTTGGAGTTTTCTACAGGTTTTTTAATTTGTAGTGAGTAAAATATTTTGTTCGTTTTTTTNGTTGAATTTTATTTTAACCACGATATGGTTGAATTTTATTTTAACCACGATATGGTTGAATTTTATTTTAACCACGATATGGTTGAATTTTATTTTAACCACGATATGGTTGAATTTTATTTTAACCACGATATGGTTGAATTTTATTTTAACCACGATATGGTTGAATTTTATTTTAACCACGATATGGTTGAATTTTATTTTAACCACGATATGGTTGAATTTTATTTTAACCACGATATGGTTGAATTTTATTTTAACCACGATATGGTTGAATTTTATTTTAACCACGATATGGTTGAATTTTATTTTAACCACGATATGGTTGAATTTTATTTTAACCACGATATGGTTGAATTTTATTTTAACCACGATATGGTTGAATTTTATTTTAACCACGATATGGTTGAATTTTATTTTAACCACGATATGGTTGAATTTTATTTTAACCACGATATGGTTGAATTTTATTTTAACCACGATATGGTTGAATTTTATTTTAACCACGATATGGTTGAATTTTATTTTAACCACGATATGGTTGAATTTTATTTTAACCACGATATGGTTGAATTTTATTTTAACCACGATATGGTTGAATTTTATTTTAACCACGATATGGTTGAATTTTATTTTAACCACGATATGGTTGAATTTTATTTTAACCACGATATGGTTGAATTTTATTTTAACCACGATATGGTTGAATTTTATTTTAACCACGATATGGTTGAATTTTATTTTAACCACGATATGGTTGAATTTTATTTTAACCACGATATGGTTGAATTTTATTTTAACCACGATATGGTTGAATTTTATTTTAACCACGATATGGTTGAATTTTATTTTAACCACGATATGGTTGAATTTTATTTTAACCACGATATGGTTGAATTTTATTTTAACCACGATATGGTTGAATTTTATTTTAACCACGATATGGTTGAATTTTATTTTAACCACGATATGGTTGAATTTTATTTTAACCACGATATGGTTGAATTTTATTTTAACCACGATATGGTTGAATTTTATTTTAACCACGATATGGTTGAATTTTATTTTAACCACGATATGGTTGAATTTTATTTTAACCACGATATGGTTGAATTTTATTTTAACCACGATATGGTTGAATTTTATTTTAACCACGATATGGTTGAATTTTATTTTAACCACGATATGGTTGAATTTTATTTTAACCACGATATGGTTGAATTTTATTTTAACCACGATATGGTTGAATTTTATTTTAACCACGATATGGTTGAATTTTATTTTAACCACGATATGGTTGAATTTTATTTTAACCACGATATGGTTGAATTTTATTTTAACCACGATATGGTTGAATTTTATTTTAACCACGATATGGTTGAATTTTATTTTAACCACGATATGGTTGAATTTTATTTTAACCACGATATGGTTGAATTTTATTTTAACCACGATATGGTTGAATTTTATTTTAACCACGATATGGTTGAATTTTATTTTAACCACGATATGGTTGAATTTTATTTTAACCACGATATGGTTGAATTTTATTTTAACCACGATATGGTTGAATTTTATTTTAACCACGATATGGTTGAATTTTATTTTAACCACGATATGGTTGAATTTTATTTTAACCACGATATGGTTGAATTTTATTTTAACCACGATATGGTTGAATTTTATTTTAACCACGATATGGTTGAATTTTATTTTAACCACGATATGGTTGAATTTTATTTTAACCACGATATGGTTGAATTTTATTTTAACCACGATATGGTTGAATTTTATTTTAACCACGATATGGTTGAATTTTATTTTAACCACGATATGGTTGAATTTTATTTTAACCACGATATGGTTGAATTTTATTTTAACCACGATATGGTTGAATTTTATTTTAACCACGATATGGTTGAATTTTATTTTAACCACGATATGGTTGAATTTTATTTTAACCACGATATGGTTGAATTTTATTTTAACCACGATATGGTTGAATTTTATTTTAACCACGATATGGTTGAATTTTATTTTAACCACGATATGGTTGAATTTTATTTTAACCACGATATGGTTGAATTTTATTTTAACCACGATATGGTTGAATTTTATTTTAACCACGATATGGTTGAATTTTATTTTAACCACGATATGGTTGAATTTTATTTTAACCACGATATGGTTGAATTTTATTTTAACCACGATATGGTTGAATTTTATTTTAACCACGATATGGTTGAATTTTATTTTAACCACGATATGGTTGAATTTTATTTTAACCACGATATGGTTGAATTTTATTTTAACCACGATATGGTTGAATTTTATTTTAACCACGATATGGTTGAATTTTATTTTAACCACGATATGGTTGAATTTTATTTTAACCACGATATGGTTGAATTTTATTTTAACCACGATATGGTTGAATTTTATTTTAACCACGATATGGTTGAATTTTATTTTAACCACGATATGGTTGAATTTTATTTTAACCACGATATGGTTGAATTTTATTTTAACCACGATATGGTTGAATTTTATTTTAACCACGATATGGTTGAATTTTATTTTAACCACGATATGGTTGAATTTTATTTTAACCACGATATGGTTGAATTTTATTTTAACCACGATATGGTTGAATTTTATTTTAACCACGATATGGTTGAATTTTATTTTAACCACGATATGGTTGAATTTTATTTTAACCACGATATGGTTGAATTTTATTTTAACCACGATATGGTTGAATTTTATTTTAACCACGATATGGTTGAATTTTATTTTAACCACGATATGGTTGAATTTTATTTTAACCACGATATGGTTGAATTTTATTTTAACCACGATATGGTTGAATTTTATTTTAACCACGATATGGTTGAATTTTATTTTAACCACGATATGGTTGAATTTTATTTTAACCACGATATGGTTGAATTTTATTTTAACCACGATATGGTTGAATTTTATTTTAACCACGATATGGTTGAATTTTATTTTAACCACGATATGGTTGAATTTTATTTTAACCACGATATGGTTGAATTTTATTTTAACCACGATATGGTTGAATTTTATTTTAACCACGATATGGTTGAATTTTATTTTAACCACGATATGGTTGAATTTTATTTTAACCACGATATGGTTGAATTTTATTTTAACCACGATATGGTTGAATTTTATTTTAACCACGATATGGTTGAATTTTATTTTAACCACGATATGGTTGAATTTTATTTTAACCACGATATGGTTGAATTTTATTTTAACCACGATATGGTTGAATTTTATTTTAACCACGATATGGTTGAATTTTATTTTAACCACGATATGGTTGAATTTTATTTTAACCACGATATGGTTGAATTTTATTTTAACCACGATATGGTTGAATTTTATTTTAACCACGATATGGTTGAATTTTATTTTAACCACGATATGGTTGAATTTTATTTTAACCACGATATGGTTGAATTTTATTTTAACCACGATATGGTTGAATTTTATTTTAACCACGATATGGTTGAATTTTATTTTAACCACGATATGGTTGAATTTTATTTTAACCACGATATGGTTGAATTTTATTTTAACCACGATATGGTTGAATTTTATTTTAACCACGATATGGTTGAATTTTATTTTAACCACGATATGGTTGAATTTTATTTTAACCACGATATGGTTGAATTTTATTTTAACCACGATATGGTTGAATTTTATTTTAACCACGATATGGTTGAATTTTATTTTAACCACGATATGGTTGAATTTTATTTTAACCACGATATGGTTGAATTTTATTTTAACCACGATATGGTTGAATTTTATTTTAACCACGATATGGTTGAATTTTATTTTAACCACGATATGGTTGAATTTTATTTTAACCACGATATGGTTGAATTTTATTTTAACCACGATATGGTTGAATTTTATTTTAACCACGATATGGTTGAATTTTATTTTAACCACGATATGGTTGAATTTTATTTTAACCACGATATGGTTGAATTTTATTTTAACCACGATATGGTTGAATTTTATTTTAACCACGATATGGTTGAATTTTATTTTAACCACGATATGGTTGAATTTTATTTTAACCACGATATGGTTGAATTTTATTTTAACCACGATATGGTTGAATTTTATTTTAACCACGATATGGTTGAATTTTATTTTAACCACGATATGGTTGAATTTTATTTTAACCACGATATGGTTGAATTTTATTTTAACCACGATATGGTTGAATTTTATTTTAACCACGATATGGTTGAATTTTATTTTAACCACGATATGGTTGAATTTTATTTTAACCACGATATGGTTGAATTTTATTTTAACCACGATATGGTTGAATTTTATTTTAACCACGATATGGTTGAATTTTATTTTAACCACGATATGGTTGAATTTTATTTTAACCACGATATGGTTGAATTTTATTTTAACCACGATATGGTTGAATTTTATTTAAACCACGATATGGTTGAATTTTATTTTAACCACGATATGGTTGAATTTTATTTTAACCACGATATGGTTGAATTTTATTTTAACCACGATATGGTTGAATTTTATTTTAACCACGATATGGTTGAATTTTATTTTACCCACGATATGGTTGAATTTTATTTTACCAACGATATGATTGAATTTTATTTTACCCACGATATGGTTAAAATTTATATCGTTCAATTTTATTTTAACCACGACATGGGTGGATTTAAATTTTAACCACGATATGGATGGATTTATATTTCGACCACAAGATGGGTGAATACACATTTCGACCACAAGATGGGTGAATACGCATTTCGACCACAAGATGGTTTAATGCAGATTTCGTAAAATTTTGTCGGGGGAATACCCGTGTCGACCACGATATGGATGAATGTTATCCGAAAAATTCATCCAAATTATAGCCACACCTAAACCATAATTTGCGAAATACATGAAAATTCAATTTTTTCAACATCACCAGAATTATCGCAACTGACGTGACGGGCTGCTGGCGCAAAACAGGTTGATGAAGGACTTTTTGACCACTACCATTATTCGTGAATTTTACACAAACAAAAATGAAAATGACTTAAATAAAAAAAATTACTATATGAAATGGATAACAAAACGGTACAAACATTGATTCAACGGCGTATTCAGCAAATTGAAAACCCACCACCACCAAAGGAGCATCTAAATAAAGTTTTACAAAAATTTCAACATGATACAAACAAATGAATACTCGAAAAGCTAAACGTTTAAAACCTAACAAAAACAGTTGTCTCTATGAAAATCATCCAATAATTGATTTAAAAAAGGATTAAGGTTCATTTCCAAACCCTCACTTGGGTATGAAAATGACTATTAGGCTTTTATTGTCAACCCATGAATTAAACGATTCGGGATATCCAAGCCACTTGACTAACGACTTGTTTCCGCGTTTTCGAATAACTTTTTCAATTCTATATACTTCTTGACTTGTTTTTTGTAGTTCTTGTTCATAAAACGTACCCTGTATTTCCTCACCATTGAAATCAATGATTTTATACGTTGGCGGATCTGTATATTGAACTTGTGACACTGTAAACACCTCCTCAGTCCATCTAGGTGTATATCCTTTTTCAAATATTCCCTTTTTCTTAGTTATTTTCACCTTATCGCCGACTTTAAATATTGGCTTACCGTACTTTGTGGGCGTTTGGAGTACAAATTTAACCATAAAATCATTATTTTTATCACTAGCATCAACAGGTGTCATTTTGATTGATGAATGCTTTGTGTTGTTATAATCATTGACCATTTCATCTAAGATATCAACATATTTTTTGGTAGAGTTGGCTGAAAAGTATTTGAACATTTTGTCCTTCATTGTTCTGTTCCACCGCTCTACCACGGAACTTTTCTCTTCGTTTTCTGTGGAATACAACTCGACTCCCAACGCCAATACATTTTTATTGTAGAACTATTTTCCTTTATCGACCTTCAACTTTTTGGGTCGCCTTTCCTTAAATAATTTGTGAAATGCTTCAGCAACCTCAACTCCGGTTTTACTCTTTAATGAAACAATCCAGCTATATTTTGTGAAATACATCAATAACTGTTAGCAAGTATTTAACACCATTATTAAACTTAGCAAAAACTTGCATGTCAACTAAATCATCAGCCCATATGTTATCAATGCCATGGGCAACGAATATGCTTTTTCTAAAACGTTTTACATCGGGTCTATGCAGTTCGACTGCGAGCTGATCAGACCATTTTATTTCTTTAAGCACGTTTTTTTCCCCATTATAACCTAACCCACACTTTGCCTTGGTAGATATTATCGGCTTTATTATACTACGCTCAGTTCTTTCACGGATCGTTTGGTCTTTAATAGCATCCATTTGTAAAAGCATAATTTTATCAGCTGCGTTTCTACCTGCGGTATCTGGAAAGTGTTGGTAAGCTAAATCATGATGGTAGGCAGCATTATCAACTCGATCAACTGGTTTACTCCAGTCTTTATAAGCACCAGTTGAAGTTAATCGCTCGTTTAAATTAGTTCCAGGTCCTGCAAAGTTCATTCCTGGAATATGCATTTCACCGCGAAATTTAGCCCATGGAAGCTTTACTTTACTAGTTACCGAATGCAACGGCGAAACCAAGTCTCCTCCAGTTTTAGTATGCATTTTTACAAACTGCGTTTTAACACAACCGCAAACTGCGCACTTTCCGCGAAGCATTGGTTTATTGTTTTTACTGACAATATTTTTATACATCAACTGTTTCAGTTTTGCTTTTGCACTTTACACAATAAATTTTTTTAATGAAAAAATAATTTATATTTAAAATGGACGTTAAAGATCTTTCGTGGAATGATGTAAATACAAAAATCAATACGAGGTCTTATTATTGGTAAAAGCGGATGCGGAAAAATTATACTTTTGTTAAACCTTTTACTTCGATCAGGCTGGTTAGACTACAATAACTTGCAAGTTTTTGGCAAGTCGCTTTTTCAGCCGGAGTACAGAATTATTAAGAAAGCTTTGGAAGAAAAGCTTTCTAAAGAAGAGATTATAAAATTGTTTGACGAGCAAGACTATATAATGGATAATGAGGTTTCACCAGCTCTTTTAGTTGAAGAAATGGCTAAAAGTTAAGATAAGCCAGCTGATATTGAATTAATTTTTTTTTAAACGTCTGATGATGTACCTGATCCTAGAGACTTATGCAGCTCTAAAACAATTTAATGATTTTTGATGACCGTCAGTTGGAAAAACAAAACAAATGCGAAATGTATTACATTAGAGGGCGTCACAGCAATGTAGACTGCTTTTATCTTGCACAAAACTACTTTAAACTTCCAAGACAAACAATACGTAAACATATAAACTTTATTTGTTTGTTCCCACAAGACAAGAAAATTATTAATCATATCTACAACGATCACGTTTCAACTGATATGTCGAAAGAAGAATTTAAAAACTTGTGTAAAGTAGCCTGGGACCGTCCCCATGGATTTGCTGTTATTGATCTTACTAGGTAAAAAAAAATAATGGTAAGTATAGATCAGGATTTGACTATTTTTACATACCTCACTTATTAAAAAAAAAAAATCTATATATAAAAAGGGAAACAAGAGTACTAAAACAAATGTTAGCGGAAATAAAACAAATTAGAATTAATACTGGTTCGAAAAATTCTTTTCACATTATAATGCAAGGTAATAGCTCAAGAATGTGTACTTCTTTAGGACCACCAATTCAACTAGATGTAGACAAAAAATACGAAATGGCCTTAGTTAATTTGGAGACCTACTATTCTTTTTCAAATATAGACTCTTTAAACAATAAATTTCGCTATAGTCCTGACAACGGAGTGACTTTGTTTGATATAAATATTCCCGAAGGTTCATACGAACTTGATGATATAGACGATTACGTTCAACGAATAATGAGGGATAATGGTCATTACAACTCTGTCTCGGACGAGTGCGATATAACACTAGAGCCGAACGACAACACACTCAGAACAGTACTAAATATAGCACCAAATTATAAAATATACTTTACACCTGCAAACTCTATAAGAACGTGATTGGGTTTTAATGCAGAAGTATACTCATCAGGATATAATGAGGCAGAAAATATTGTAAATATATTAAGAATTAGTAGCTTGAAAGTAACAAGTGATATAATTAGCTCATCATATGTTAACAATTCGACTGAAAACGTAATATACAGCTTTTTCCCATCGGTTGGACCTGGGTATAAAATTATGGAAAAACCAGTTAATTTGGTTTATTTACAAAACAATGTACCTGTCAATTTGTCGACAATTTCGTCAATTGAGACAAAACTCACTGACCAAAACGGGAAACTTGTAAATGTGCGTGGTGAAAATCTTTCTATTTAATTTCATATAGAAGAAAAGTAAAAAAGTTTCTTAAATCATATATAAAATGAGTCGTAACGTTAATGTAAAAGTAACTATTAGTGAAGGTCAGAGTGAAAAAACCCTATTCAAGCATGAGAGGCAGTGTCTATCCGTTTATCACATAAGGATTTATCTGGAAAAGATGTGTTAGCCCTCACTCAAGCACAGATCAACACAATAACAAAAGCGTACCAAAGTGGAAAAGGAATGACGATTCAAATGTCAAAAACACAAATAGAACACAACGCAAAAGTTGAAGGTGGATTTATTGGAGCTATTTTGCCGATGTTGGCAACCGCGGGTAAGTTTCTTATGCTAAGCGTTTTACCAGGACTTGCAACCGGCTTGCTAACCGGCGAAGAGGCCGCAGCCGGCAGTAAAGTTGTTAACAAAATTAGTGGATCGGTTGTTATGTTTTTAAAGAAAAACCGAAGAGGTTGTTAAGTAACACAAGCAGGTAAAGGATTGTATTTAGCTCCGTTGAAGAAAGGTAGTTCGTTAGGACAGGGGCTGTATCTTAAATCTGGAAAATAAATGTACCTGCGAACGGGATCGGGATTTCTACTCGGACCGAATTTACCATTTAGCAGTTTTCCAATACTAGGGATGCTTCTATAAAAATATATACATATATAAAAATGCAAAGACATAGTATACCAATTCACAAGTTTATCCACAAGCATAAACGACCAACACCAGCGTAAGTTAAATGGTTGCCACACGAGAATCTTGCACATCCTGCAGAACCACTGTATGGTAAATGGAGTATTTCGATGCAGCAATCGCTAACTATTCAACCGAAAGCAGCACTTCTTATTAAATTAAAAATAGGTTTACGGCTATTTCAAGGTGTTTGTTTCCTTTAAACAAAGTTTAAAGGAAAAGTGATGCTCTTTAGTTGACGAAAGTTGAACTTGAGCTTATAAGCGACTATGACATGTTGCTAATGATACAGAAGGTTATTCGAGGCGGTGTGAATTCAATTTCAACCCGATTTCCTCATGCCAACAACACGTACATAACTGAAGCGTTTGACCCGAGTCAACCTTCTTCGTACATCATTTATTTGGACGCAAACAATCTGTACGGTTGGGTTATAAGCAAGCCACTTCTGACAGGAGGCCTTCGCTGGATGAGTGAAAATGAACTCCTTGATTGAAAAAAGCATTTCAAGTCAAGAAGGTCAAGGATGCATTTTGGAAGTTTACTTGGAGTATCCGGATGAACTGCACGATCTTCACAATGATTACCCACTTGCCCCAGAAAGTATTGTCCCCGAGGGGTCAAACGTTAAAAAGCTTATTCCCAACCTAAACAACAAAACCAAGTATGTAGCTCATTATAAAAACTTGCAGCAGTACGAAAAGCTTGGGCTCATAGTTACCTACATTCATAGAGGAATCATGTTTAGAGAAAAAGCATGGTTAAAGGAATACATCGACTTGAATACCAGGCTACGCACTGAAGCTGCCAATAACTTTGAAAAAGACTTCTTCAAGTTGATGAACTACAGTGTGTTTGGAAAAACAATGGAGAACATTGAAACTCGAGTAGATGTCTGCTTGGTTACGAGTGAAAAGGAGGCCTTAAAGGTCAATTTCAAAGAAAATCCAAAGTCAATATATTTAATGCTACTAACATTGAAATATGATTAAATTATCGGGTAAATAATGTTTTAGTGTTGTGTTTAACATAAAGAAGATGATTTTGTAGACTTTTATGATCGTTACTCGCAAAGCGTTGATTCGCCTATCTCCCCTTTTGTGTGACGTCACAGCTGAACAAGCATTTTCGCGTCCCCTGTAGAAGATAAGCGATAGTTCGGAATTCGGGTTTTATTTTTCTGTTTTTATTGATATTTTCGTGATTTTTTTTTTCACTGGTTAAGCAAATACAGATAAAACGCTGATATAGTTACTTCTGCGCGATTTTGTTATTGTATTATTCTGAATTATCACGATGAGCTGTAATATGCTTAAGTGAAATAAAATATTTGTTCTGTTCTATTCTGTTAAAATTTCGTCAGCTTCACTGCATACTTCATACAAATACCATCGGATGTCATCTGTCAAAACAATGATAATCCCGTATATTGCCGATTTCCATTGTTAACATCAAATTCTGGTAAATCTTGACGAAAACATTCCTCAAATTCATTAACACAAACTTTCTCCATTTTTTTTCTTAAGTATCAAACGAATTTCGGCATATGTTTAATTTTAAAGATTTGATGAAATAAGCGCCTAATCAGGACGAGGGCATTCAACATTCTTTAAATCACCTGACGTGTTCTGCGCGCGTGGTGTACAGTGCTTGTTCTGTTGCGACAAATAAATGTTGCACATGTACATGGGTATTTTATGATTTTTCCTATTTCCTGATAAAAAGCCTGCGAAAAGTGGCTTGGGTGTTTTTATTTGGAACAAAGAACAAAATCGTAGCGCAGACAACATTTGGATCTTTTAATTTCGATTAAAAATTTCTTAGCGAATTTCAACCAAAGTACCGGGGTATCTCGCAAATTATTTCCCATTGACAATTCCTTTGAATAAAATAAAAATCAAACACGCTGTATCGTTATCGTTACACTCTTTTAGTTCGCTTATTATTGAGACAATTATTGTACTGTATACTTATTGCACAAACAAGGATCGTGTACAATTCATATTCTTTTGCAGCGACCGATAAACAACTTAATTATATTTAAGATAGCATACAATGTGCAAGTCATATTCTGTATTTAAACATTTGTTTGTATTTAAATTGTTAAAATTCGTTTGAAAATAAATATCGTTATTTTAAATGTTTTAAGCAAGTCTAGTTTCCGAGATCATATACGGGACTTAACTGTGTGAGCTACTTTGATATGTTTACTGACCTATACAATTATTGTTTTAACAGACGACACGTGCTTATCTAAAGTTTGTGTGTCGTAATACACAGGATATTGGATGTTCAGGGCTTGATTGGGTAATTAAACAAAGACGCAGTCGGCGGTTTTCGGTAGAGGGTTTGTACTGACCAACATACTATTTAATAGTGCACGTGCTTATCTTATTATTGCTGATCAAAACACGGGTCGTAGCCACTGTGTGCTTGTTTGGGACATAAAACACAATCCCGATGGCTATTTTCAGTAGCACACGTGTTCAGAAACTAAAAAGTTCGAGTAATAAATCACAGAGATTATGATCTGAAAACTGCATGGAGTCTGGGTGTGAAATACGTGTTGAAATTTGGAAAAGGAGACATGTTCCTTTCATATCTGCTAACAATCCCGAATTGTTCTACAAACAATCACTTAAATAACAAACCGTTTGCGATTGCAAATTGTCTTATTAATTGTATTATTGTACCACATAATTTAGACCGTAACGAAAAAGATACGTCGTGTTTGATTTTAAATTAATTAGGAGGAAATGTCCATTTCAAATTAGTCGTGATATAATTGTGTTTAAAAGACCAATTAAACTTTTAATCGAAATCAACAGATCTCAGCGTTCTCTGTGCTACCAAGTTTGTATCCAAAAATCAGTACACGCACTCTTTCCTTGCGTTTAGCGTGATGTTGTACATTACCGCATAATTTTCGTGCGCTTATTGTCGGAACAAAGGAAAAAAAACGAAATATACATAAGGACTGTGGATTACAAATTGGTATTCTTATTGGGGAATTCAACAAGACATTTATATTTGTAATATATTTAATGAATTCAAAATGATATTTTTAAACGCTTTCTGTGTCAAAAAATATTTTGATAATATAAGGCAGGAAAAGCAAGATTGTCAGGAGAATTACACCCGGTTGCAATCACCAGTCTCTTAAGTAGGCCTAACTGACCACCCATCCACGATTGTATCGTGGGGGAGTACACATAAGGATTAGTGTGGCAGGTATAACAAAGCCATAAAACTGCAATTAACTAATTAAATTATCGATTTATAGTGACACGGGGGTAATTCAGAGGCAATCAAATTGCCGCTAATGATTATCAGTCGCGCATTTTTGCAAAAAATCGGATATTCTGTTTTTCATTTTTGTCCATAAATAAGACGCTTCGGAAAAAAGTCNAATTAGTCTAAATGTACTGTACAGGAAATTAAGAATGGTTGGTGAACAGGCCAGTTTTGTTTCTTGCCCGCGTGGCGATTTCAACACATTAATATTAACATTATTTGGGAAAATCAAATACTTAAAACATAACATTTTATGCATATATTTTGTGATAAATGAAATGCATTTCTGTACAAAAAAATATTCATTCATAAAACTCGATACAACGTAAGCATGTATTTTTCTACAATTACTTTTTAAAAAGTATATCATCAAAACACGTTACATGATTCAAATCAGTTAAAGGATAACGTATTCTGCTCAAAGTTTAAACATCCTTCCACAAACTATTTGCTGGAAAAGAGAAAATGAAAATGTCATCAATGGCAATTTTATGGTTTAAAGTACATACACATGTTTAACATAACAATAATCGTAACGCAATTCGGAGTCAGTTATAATTACTCCATACAACAAATGTGAATTATTCCTTTAATTTCAAATGTTATTTTTGTTGTAAGATATACATGTACAATGCTATACATAACAACACGTTGAAAGGCAGAGTTCAACACAACAATGACATGATAAAGAATTCACTTGCATAAGATATGTGTATATCACATTTATATGGTACATTGTAATGAAGGAAGAACATTGAAAATGCGCTATATCAAGAGCTAGATGCTAGAGAAGAAATAATTAGGGATACATACATTTAGCAACTATTTGTTGTGACACATTGCAATCAACACAAGTGTTATATATTAGGAATGAGCCGCGCTCTGGAAAAACGGGGATTAAAGCATGCGCGTTAAGTGTTGTCGCAGATTAGTCTGTGCAGTCTGCAATGACTCATCAGGTACGGCATCCCCCCCCCCTGCTTTTATGGAATTTTTTTGTTTATAGGAAGCCTCTTCTAAACAAAAATCCAGTCTAAGCTTAAATTGTCTCCCCAGATGAGCCTGCGCTGAATGCATTAAGACCTTTTCCCCAGATTAGCCTGCGCTGAATGCATTAAGACCTTTTCCCCAGATTAGCCTGCGCTGAATGCATTAAGCCCATTTTCCTCAAGAGCGCTGCTCAAATGTGTGTCACCTATACTGCTCTTATCTGCCAATAAAGTCTTTAGCTATTTCACTTACCATATAAATGTATAAAGCAATCAAAACCACAACATAAAAATAAACTTCATAAAAAAAACCACAAGTCATAACAAATACATAATAAATACAACCATGGTTAAGGTTTACCAAAGCGGGCAACTATGTGTGTCGTGTTCTGAGAAAACTCGACAAAATGCATGTGCGTAAAGTGTCGTCCAAGATTAGCCTGTGCAGTCCGCACAGGCTAATCTGGGACAACACTTTCCGCCTAAACCGGATTTACACTGAGAAGAGACATCATTTAAACGAAAAATTCCATAAAAGCGGAAATTGTCGTCCCTGATAAGCCTGTGCGGACTGCACAGGCTAATTTGGGATGAAAATTTACGCACAAGCATAATGCCCAGTTTTCTCAGAACACGACACATTTATCCTCAGAAAACACTGGCATTACAATCAGTGTATAGAACAAGAAGTTGATACATTACTACAACTTCTGATGTGGCTATACAATGCTACAAACATTAACACATTTTATAGCAAGTCATATTTCTCTTTATGACTAAAAATGTCAGATCTACAAACTCACCGTCTGCTAATAAAAAAATAATTTTGCAGAAAAATTACCATAAAAAATACTCAAAAGCTCATTAAAAAGGGTGGGCAGAACATTATCTACTCTCTGTCAAGTGATATGATACACATTTTTTAACAGCCTGAACAACCCAATTTGCCCCAGGTGTGACTGCATGTTTTTTTATTTTCTTAAAATAATACCTTTAACATGAGCATCTTATTAGATTAAATTGTTGACTATTACAACCATTTTATATAATTTAGGCAAGGGACACCGAAACTAACCATTATTAGTTTTATAGCATCTTGTTATCAGTTTTAACAGTGCATGAAGGAAAACAGACCAATATTAATGATATACAAAAGTGAAAGGCAGTTGAACAGGTGAAAACACTCACAACTGTCCCATACCCAATTCATTATCTATTTATGGTACCAAATGAGCAATATTTAGTATGAATCTATAAGCTACAAGTTCACTACATCTTGTGTAGGCACAATACATTCCCACCACAACCCCAAGATTTTAAAACATGTTCCTTATTTTTCATCTCAGTTTCTTAAAAAGAAAATAACTCAGACGAACTAGACAACAGATCAGATGACAGAATAACTCCATTTAGCTGTAAACATGAACACAGATTTTAACAATAATTAGAAGGTTACAGTGTACAAGTCAAACATGGGCACACACAACATTGTGCAATGGCTTGTTTCACAAAACTTAATTATTTTAATTAGAACAATATAACTAAAACAAGGTCACACATTGCAATGGAAAGTCGACGGGCAATCTACAGTGTTCATTCACACCCTGTTAACATTAACAATACCCCATAGTTCCAGTATGTAGACATATGAATGTAGCTCAATGGTTTCGACAAGTTTTGTGTGCGGTTTTAGCGAAAATGGATAAAAACCTTTAATGATTTCATGTAACCTGAGCGTATGTGCATTTTATTTAAGTAAAGCCAGGGACTGTGTCCTAGATCTGCTAGGTGGTGCACTGTGGTATATAATATAAGCCTCATATGTTGAATGGTTATAATATAAAACAAGAGCACCGTCTAGCGGATGCCAACGCTCGGCTGTTGGTGCTTGGATTTTGTTTTTTTGACCTTTGACCTTGAAGGTGATTATTGACCTTGACCTTTTTACCACTCAAAATGTGCAGGTCGATGAGATACACATGAAAAAAAAATGTTTTGACCTTTGACCTTGAAGGATGACCTTGACCTTGTCCTTTCACCACTCAAAATGTGCAGCTCCATGAGATACACATGCATGCCAAATATCAAGTTGCTATCTTCAATATTGCAAAAGTTATGGCCAATGTTAAAGTTTTCGGACGACCACGACGACGACGCGGAAGACGAGAGGGCTATGACAATCCCTCCGGTTTTCTTCGAAAACAGCTGAGCTAAAAACATTCTTTTGACTTACTTTTCCCTGTAGATGTATTGTTACACACTATTTCACATACAAGTTGTATAACCCAATTCTTATTCAGAAGGCCAGTCACTAACATTGTTTCATGATTTTACTAATTCAAGACATTTGCCAATGATGTTCAATCAATGAAAACTGATCTGAAAAACCTGCCCCGGTATACCAATGTAAAAGAATACAGGTCCAATAACTTTAAAAAAAATCGAAGAACATTATTTTTCTAAACAAGAGATTGAAAACACAATGAACCAGACTTGTTCATAACAGAAGTTTCCATTCTAGAAATTAGTTGCACTATGTTAAAACGGGGCTTAATTCATGTGCCTAAAGTGATGTCCCAGATAAGCCTGTGTATTCTGCACAGGCTAATCAGGGATAACACTTTCCGCCAACAAGATTTTTGCTAGGAAGAGACTTCCTTAAAACTAAAAATACAATAAAAGCAGAAAGTGTCATCGCAGAATAGCCTGTGCATACTGCACAGGCTAATTTGGTTCTTAACTTTACGCAAATGCATTAAGTCCAGTTTTCCCGGAGTGAGACTCAAATATATGTACGCTTGTAATAACGAGGGCTGAACGGAAAACTGCAGTATCTCCTTCTTTATTTAATATGAGTTACAACAGTCTTCCATTCACCCCTCGATATAATCACAAGCTGCATAACAACAGAACTTGTAGAGTAGCATGTGAAGCTTGTAACATCAGTGACTATTAGGATGAGTCTTTTCACACCAGATGAGAGGGACGCTGTTAATTCTTCTTTGGAGGACCGCGTGGCGGCGTGATGGGTCGCCCAGAGTTCATGCCCCCGTACTGGTATTTGGCTTTCTTCTCGGAGGGTTTCAAGATCTGTATATTTCGACAAACTATGATTAAGTGTGTATACATTCACACACATTAAAATGTTTCTGGAAGTTTGTTTCGAAATAACCACATTCTGTCAAAGCATGATAAACACTTCCAGATATTTCTGAATTTTTGGACAAACATTTTACAGTTATCAGTCTAAAAGCAGAAACTTTAGTTTACCCAGCAAATACCCTGTAAAAGACCTCAATTACTTCAATTAAGCTTTCGAGGTAAGAATGGCTTCAGTGGCTGTGCATATTGAGCAGCCATTTTCAGCACATTGTGACCCGTAGCACGCTGGTTCAATCCCCACTCAAAAAGCCTTCGTAAGACACCAAGTACAGGTTAAAATCAAATCCCATAAAACCAACTCCAGTGTCTTAATAACCCTTTAGATGTCTGTATGTTATCAAGCCAAAATGAATAGGTTTAAACTTTTAACTAAACCAAACAATACCATCACTCCAACACTGACTGAAAAGTAAGTACACATACCTGGAAGGAGCACATGAGCGTTTCATCGACCGACATCATCCCTCCTGCATTGTCAAACTCTCCACAGTAGTTGGGGGCAGAAAATAATGTCACCAGCTGTCGTTTGGCAAAGAATTCATAGCCATCTTCCACAACCTAGTAACAAAACATGTAATTGGCAATGTGACAAAGTATACTCATAGTGTTATAACTTGTTTTTTCTGAAAAAGACTACTAAAAACAAGGAACATAGTTCCAGTGCTTTCCACAGGACATTTAACGGTCCCTCACCGGGGCGCTTCAATTTCGAAATCAGAGTCAACGGGGCACCTGAACAGTGTTTTTTTTCCTTCTTTGGACGGGTCCGGTAAACGGACCTGTTCCCAATGACCTACGGTCCCGTTCCCAAAATGAACCGGACCCGTCCCCCCCCTCCCCCCCATTTTTTTTTTTTTTTTTTTTTTTTTTTTTTTTTTAAANGTATGAGCGACCGCACTCGTAGGCAGGCACTACCTGCAGTTAAATCATGCAGAAGACTCCTGACGTACATGAAATTGCCACAGAAATCTTGGCCAGTTACTTAGAAGACTGATGATGGCAACTGGCTGTAATCCTCGTGGAAGTTGTGCATTTCATGCATTATACTGTAAAAACATTTACTCGACTCGTAAACCATTTTAACAAAATTATCGTTGAATTCATTACGCAACTGTTAATGTTTTGTTGAAATCTCAAATGAACATAATTCGTAATCTGAAACCCACTCCCAAATGTTAATTTCAACCTGTTTGTAATCCGAAACACACTTCCGAGGCTAAATATGAACTTGACGTTAACAGATTCTCACTTCAAATAAACAGTGATAATTTATTTTGTGTCGACCCTTTGTCTCAATAAAAAGGGTGCAAAAATTATGCAGCATGTACAATGTCGCGTCATTTGCATAGAAAGCGTGGGTGAATATTTCATCAAATATAAATAGTCACTAATGTTGAAATTTATTTGATACTTTAGAAAAATGGCAACGTTTGTGTTACAAAAATTATGGAGAACTTTCATCGTCAATCATTGATGGGCGTCAATATTTTCCAGAAAGTGCTTTTAAAATGGAATAAACACGATTATCGAGTAATGAATAGAAACTTGAAAAGTAGTATGTATGCAATAAAAGAGTCGGGTTGATACGGATCTATTGGGGATCGTTGGAGTCAGAATTTTACTATCTATGCGGGAAAGTTTTAAAACAATTAAAACAAGAGATGTGTCAGAAACACAATGCCCCCTACTTCGCCGCTTTGACATTTTTTTTATTTTTTTTACCTTTGACCTTGAAGGCTGACCCTGACCTTTCACCACTCAAAATGTGCAGATCGATGAGATACACATGCATGCCAAATATCAAGTTGCTATCTTCAATATTGCAAAAGTTATGACCAATGTTAAAGTTTTCGGACAGACTGACAGACGGACAGACTGACAGTTCAACTGCTATATGCCACCCTACCCGGGGCATAAAAATATATCTTTATATATGACTGTATAGCTGGGTTGTTTTCTTGAAGAGTCATGGCCCACCAAATAACGTCTTTTGACGCTGTTTTTCTTAGATATATAACGCACCACAGAACATCAATTGACACGTTAAATTTAAAAAAATCAAAGTCGAGAGGGGAAACCCCTCCCCAAGCCACCCCTATCAGCCCCGGGGCGCCTGAAAAATAACCTGTGGAAAGTACTGTGGTTCTTATGGGATATTCTGGCCCTATTTAAATCACTGTTTTTTAGCAAATTGTAAAATCAATTAAAATAATAGATACTACAAAAAAATGTTTGCCATACATACCTGATGAGCCCTGCATATCAAGTCCAAGTCATGTCTGTTGAGGAACTTGTTCACAACGTCGCCGCCGAAGGTGAAAGACACACCGCGGTCATTCTCGCCCCAACCCTGAACATCCTTGTCTGGATCGGACCACAGTAGGTCACATAAAAGACCTGCAGACAGACGCAAAATTTACATTTCTCTCTCTCAATTTTAACCAAATGGAGCGTTTTTTTCCATCATTTTGGGAATGTGGTCCCCCCCTTTGATTGGGAAAAAAATAGTAGTTTTAAGTAAAATTGGGAAATTGATGTTGTGTCTTTTTTGCTAACAAATACTTGTAGTTTAAAAGCCCTTACCTGTGTCTGGAACATCTGTGGGCCGCATTATCCTTCGAATCTGCTCCATGGATTGTAAGTCTGGTGAAAGACCTAAAGAGTAAATGAACATGGTCTTTCTTAACAACTTTTTATTCATTTAGCAAATGATTATTTATATGTCAAATGATGACCCTTCCATTGCCATAGATTTTTAATTTATATTACAGAAAAACATTTGTTGCTTTTATTCTTAAAATATAATATGTGTTATCAAAGCGCATTTATAAAGTTTCACAAACCAATAATGTTACGTTACTTGAAATTTAAGCCCTATTCTCTTTATTAGGTTTATGTTCGATTGTAGGAAAGCTACAAATTGTTTGCTAAGAAATTACCCCCGTGACAGCAGAAAATTTTCTCATCAATAATAGCAGCAATTGGTAAACAGTTGAAGCAGTCTGTAAATGTTTTCCATAATTTCACATTATACCGTCTTTTGCCTGCAAAATAAAACATTGCAACATTGTTTTATAAATAGAACTATTTTGTAAATATTTAGTTTGAGAACTACATATAAACCATTAATTCCCTAATGTGGGGGTTTATCCCTTTGCATGCTGGGAAATTTGTCGTCTGCTAAAATGTTGTCTGCTGAATTTTTTAAAATTAGCATTTTCTTCCATTTTTTTCAAAGAATACTATCAGAATAGCAAACAGTTTGGATCCTGATGAGACGCCACGTTCTGTGGCGTCTCATCTGGATCCAAACTGTTTGCAAAGACCTTCAAAATCCGGTTCCAGCGCTCAAAGGGTTAATAATCAAGTTATTTTCTTTGACAGAGCTTTCCATTATGTTCCAACACTTGAAACCTGACAGTTCTGACAACATCAATAAAAGATCCATCATATTGGCCGCGCTCTGTAAAAAAAGGGGGTTTAATGAATGTGTGTAAAGTGT
>VMBQ01008976.1:0-29095 GCA_007657795.1 Dreissena rostriformis
AACGCCCCAATACATTAGCTGATAATAAACAAATACATTTATAATTGTTTATAATTTAAAAATGAGGACGATATTTATTATAATGATTTTATTTAAAAAAAAATCAAATTGCATTAAGACACTCCAACCCGTTTTGCAATATAATTATTGCAAAAAAGGGGTTGTTATGAAAATATCAAATTGCAATAAGACACCGCAAACCGTTTTGCAATAAACTGCATTTCTGGGTTTTCTTCACTTCAGTACGAACTTGGTTGAAATCACTATCCATACACTTTAAAAAAATGTTTTATCATATTTATCATTAAATCGATTACTTACGATGTCGTTTTTTTGTCTACACTTTTAACTATGTCTTATTTTGAAAAAGAAATTTCATAAATACGACATTTCTTTAGACTTTATTTTCGACGTGTTAAATCAATGTGAATCAATTAGTACATGTGTGATGCGTTTATTGCAAAGCGGGTTTATTCCAAAACGGGTAGATATAAAATTACAAATTGCAATCAGACACTAGTATTATTGCAAAACGGGTTGTTATAAAAAAAATTGCACGTTTCATAAAGACGTTCGCAAACTTATGAATTTTTGTGATTTTTACGAACGTTTAACAAGTTTGTTTTCTTTAAATGGGAATTTAAAAGTACGTTCAAGTTCGTAAAAATCACAAAAATTCATAAGTTTGCGAACGTCTTTATGAAACGTGCGTATGAATTACGATTAGAACGTTCGTTCTCAAGAATCGCAGAAATTTTGAAGATTTTTTTTATCACGTGTCTAATTACAATAATTATCTATCATACCCCATGCTTGAAGAGCCAAATTCAGGTACAGGAAATATTGGATGTCGAATCTTTCAAAGCTGTTCCGTGGTGGCTGATGGTTCTGTAGGGATACTCATCATCGTTTACCTGGGTTAACACTGACATATGCCTTATATATATATGTTGAACACCGGTTTTTGTTAAGATATTTGCTGCTTACTTGTAGGTTTGAATTTTAAACCCAGAGCGAGCTAAATGTCTGCAGCAGCTAAAGTTTCCTTTTTTTTATTTGCGTTGCATCGCAGCGATATCGGATATTGAATGATGAAGATTTTTGTTGAAGAATTCTATTGTTTACTTCCGTTGATGTCAGTGTTCGTTTTTAGCGCGACAACTTGAACGTACTTTTAAATTCCCATTTAAAGAAAACAAACTTGTTTAACGGTAGTTGTCGCGCTAAGTCAGATGATTCATCCGATTGACAAGATGGCCGCCTGAGCGACGAACTGGTCTTGAAATTGATGTTTTGATAGATTGATGTTCAACATTTTGCTCCATTTAGATGAATAAGAATATCTCGTGAGTTTGAATACCTTAGTGTCGTATGAAGAGCATTTTAGTATTTACATGTTTTTTTTATTTATATTTTTATTTTACTAAACTTTATGTAATTGTGTCGTATAAAAACATATCCATGCTATGTAAAAGATATTCAGATATTGTGAATATGTATTTGGCTTTAAAGTGAGAGATTTATTCTTAAAAATTATTTATTAAATACACTTTCTATGTGGATTATATCGAAAATAAGCATACACATTTCAAATATCAAATGGGACATTTTATTTATTTTTTTTAAATTTTCATTCCATGCCCTTTTATTTTATTTAGTGTTTTTTAATAACGACGCCATTTGTTTAATGGTTATTAACACGCGTATACTAAATTATCAATTCTGGACTATGTGCGTGGTTTGGTATCCCTGCAACCGATGTAAAAACTGACAATGCTTTGAATTGACGGTAGCACCAGTTTTAAAAATCATTTATTGTGAAATGTCGTATTGTATCTAATATTTATTATAAATAATTTAATTATTTATTAAATACAAGAAAGCGTGTTATACTTGTTAAAATAACATTATGTCTGCATGAATTAAGGAAAAAGGGATTTGAAATTGATATAAAAAATAATTATTCAAGATTAAAAGGTTTTTAGTTCAAACATATTGGAACGAACCTTGCCTCAAACATCAGATCCATGGAAAGCGCTTTCTTATCACGTATGTGGAATATAAAATGCTTCAATTAATCGAGCATTCAACATTTTAATGGAAATCTACAAAATTAAATATGTTTGAAATGCGTATGGTTGAAAAACACGGATCGTTTTAGAAATTACAAGGGCACATTTACATCCAGCATTCATCAATCCAATTTTCATCTCAAAGTAATCAAAGTGTTGAGAGCCCATATTGATTTAAAAGCTTGTTAAAGTGCCTTGTTCTCCGATTGTCGCATGCTTTAAAGTATATCGCTAATTGCTTTTAATCGATGGATGTAACCATCGAACTAAAAAGCCCCACTATAAAACAAGAATTAGATTTTTAAAAAGGAAAATAAAGTAAACCACTCTTGAGAACAAATTTATGACACTTGCAGTAAACGGCAAACGCCTTGACCACTCAGCCCTCCATGCTGCCATATTTTTGTTAACTTTATTTTTTACTTCATATACCGGCAAGCAATCCGCATATCGTCACAAAAATAACGAAAACAACAGAACTCTCCAAATTGTTCATCTGTTTCGACTATCACGATTGGATTACCAAAGTAGTTCACCTGTTACAACTACAGACAGTCAACATTGGATTACAAAATTAGTTCACCAGTCACAAGTACAGACTGTCAAAATTGGATAACAAACATACTTTACCTATCTCAAACACAGACAGTAACTTTTGCGTCACCAAAGTAGTTCACCTTGCACAAGTACAGAGTGTCACTTTTGGATTACCAAAGAAGTTCACCTAACATGACTGCAAACCTTCACCGTCGACTTAGCATGAGTATGCGTGGATGTTCCGGTGGAGAAGGACGTGTTTTGTTTTGTCAGTGAATTTCGTGGATTTAAACGTTTTTTGATATGATTAAAAACTCAAATGTTTGCGAAAAATTGTGTATGACGTTGAGATAATTAAATTTACTTGCTGGATATAACTGGACACAAATGTAAGCAATAGTATGCGCTTTTAGTATTTTCCTTTGTGTCCTGCATGATTTAAATTTAACTATATTTCGCATGACGTCACATGTTGATATACATATGGGGTACGATTTAGTACTTTCCAACTTGCCAAAGGTAATAACGGCTTAATTTAAACAACATTCGTGATCGTGGATCATGGATAGTAGCTCTCACAGCAAGTACGAACCGTTTTCGCACCAGGGCAACACGGAGGTGAAAGTTTTTATTAGTGCATCTATTGTCATCTCAACTGATCCAGTTATTGAAACGAATGATGACATCTCGACCTTACTGCAGGCAAGTAGAACACATGATGAGGTTATACAGACCTAGGTTTTTTTTTTACAGAATATAATCGACTCGTTAACCTGTAAGGATGCATGCCCGGTGATATGTTTAAGACGTCGCTCCTAAACGACTATGCATTTTGTGATCTTATGCTGGAGCAAACACGCTCCCATCTCTTTGAGGCACTCAAGTCAAACAAACACTTCGCCTTCGATCCATACTGCGAACTTAAGCGGCGAGTGTTTCGTGGAAAGGGGGACACCATAGCAACTAAACTTGCCAATGACATACACGCTCTTATCGGAGTGATGGAGGGTGAAGACTACTCCACAATTAGGGAAATAATCAGCGGTTTAACCAGATCCAAGTAGTATCCCACGTCACACAGATGTCGACTCCAAAGTTAAAACCTGAAAGTACTGCGTCAAAGTTCAATTGTGCTCTAGAACTTACAGAACTCAAAGAAACCTATTATCCTTTCAAGCAAACATTTTACTCAAACGATCAAATCCGGTCCCAACTGGTGGGCATTGAATGCGACTGTGTCAGCAACATTTAAAATGACATACTGGAATTTAAAAGAGCTATTCAGGAACCACAAACCTTTATATATTCTAATAATGAATCTATACGGCGACGTAAAAAGCAAATTAGGCGGCGCTGATGATAACTTGAGAGATCTGCATAACTTTGTACATTCAAGTGGTGTGGTCAAAATACTTACGTGTGACACGCATGACCAACCATTCCGACTTGAGGATGGAATATGTGTCACATGGAGCATACTACGAACTTTCAAATCCAAAATAGTGTATATAATGTCGATGCGGCTATGAACTAAGATGCATATGGGTGCTCAGATACAACCGAGATACGTTCCGACAGTTCCAAGTCGAGTGCTCAATATTCCGCATCGTCTTCAGATCCTTAGACCCACGAAGGGAGGCTATATTGCAGATCAGATGGAACGTTCGCACGACATAGTGTAAAACCGGAAAACATCACGGTGCGAACTGGCTGAACGTCGCTATGTTGCATTTGATTGGCAACCCACCAGCACAACAAAAGAGTTCTTTGTCGGGGGCTTCCGAATTAACGTTGCCAATAAATACATTCACAACCTTGTGTCAAGTCAAGGTGCAAGTGTGGTCGCTGTCCAAAAGATACAAATTAAGAATTACAGAAACCATTTTATAGTGAGACTGCGTGTCGAAGCATATGCATTTTAAGACAGAGTGCTTGAAAAGGGGTTTGGCCTAAATGTTTTACATGTAAGCCATGGCAACCACTGGCTGTACAACACACGGGTATAGACCGTCGCCAAGGCACTTCTAAACGACGAAGAACATCATATGAACGTAGTAACTGTGTGTATGACCAGTCCATTATGCGGTTGGAGCTGTCATACAGAAATTGACTCGCCACTAATAAGTGGTGTAGATTAATTTAATCATCGCAATGGCTACCCTATACATAATGGCATGGAACGCTACTGGCATGATGCCCTCATCAGCGTATTTATGTAATTTGCTTGCTAACCATAACATTGATATATGTGGTATATCTGAACATTAGTTGTATCAGTACAATTTGCATTTTTTAGAAGCCATTAATAGCTCTTATAGATAGCATATATATGTTTCAAGAATAAAATGGAAAACGCTGACTGAACATTAAAAAAGTCAATATAAGGCTTGTCTAGACGACGAGAGTGCTCTTCGAGATCTCGAATTTCAAGCACTGGATAGATCCGGAAACGACGGTGCGTATCGGACTCTTACTAGTTCTCTTCACTCTGCCTCCAAGTTATTGCCCGTGCCGAACAATTGCCAGTTCCTTTAACCGTTTTGGAACACCGACTTGAAAATAGCACATAAGCGCTAACGCGAAATTCGCCGCAAATGGCGTAGGCAAGGCCGTATCTCAAGTGATGAACAATACAGACAATACAAACATGCAAAAGCTGACTTCCGGAGACTCTGCCGGTGGCACTCAAACCAGTTCATGCTGCAACTAGGCCAGGATCTCAACAAAGCGTGTGAAATGGGCAGCAAAACATTTTGGAAAACTGTAAACTGTAGAAAAAGATCAAACGCGACACATTAAAGTGCTGGCATTAAATTTTATAACAAGACATACTGGGGCACACAATAGCTTACCGAACAATGAGGTAACTATTTCAAGATACTATACACCCGTCAGATAATCCCTCATTTGATAATGAAACGGAAACAACGCATCGAAAATATGGTACAAAGTCTGATGTCGACGATCGAAACCATCAGTTCTATAACTGTTCTACCGGCAGATATTAACGCTGCCATCAAAGATTGCCCAACCGGTAAAGCCGCCGGATGTGACACCATATGTTACGAACATTTACTTCTTGCGGTTGATATCCTTTCGCCCATCATAGCAAACGTATCCACATATATGTTGCGAAATGTTTTTGTTCCAGATGCAATGAAAAAGGGTGTGATAATAACGCTTCATAAGGGTGGTAAAAAACGTAAAGACGACCCAAACAACTATCGAGCTATATCCTTGACTTCCTCGTTGTTGAAGCTCTATGAAACAATTATTCTGCAACGCTGCAAGAACCAACTGACTTTGCGGCTGAATGAGCAGCAGGGTGGTTTTCAAAAACACTCGGCTGCTTGATGACGTCATTTGATGTGCGAAAATGTGTTTTACGCCCATGAAAACAAAATTTTGTTATTCTTCTGCTTTCTGGACTATCGCCAGGCTTTCGACCAAGTCTGGTACGAAGGCCTTATTTAAAAGTTGACTGGGCCGGTTTTGATGCAACTATGCTCCTAAATATAGCAGAATTGTACCGGAACATCATAAGTTGCGTACGGTATAAAGGTCTAATGTAAGAAACCTTCCAAATTAAAATGGGGACCCAAGCAGTGAAGCAAAACATCACTGATCCTGTATCTGACTTTCATCAACGACATTATTAAAGAACTGACAGAGAGTAGGTACGGTTTATGTATGTTTAACATGAACATTTGTGCACCGACCGTTGCTGATCATTTGATTCTAATATCATTATCCCACCATGGGCTACCATGCATTTGTGACGAGTGCTATAAGCAGTGGCGGTTCGAGTATGACTCCGACAAGTGTTGCGTTATCGACTTTAATGACTATGTATGACTTCTTGTGAAAGACAGTGGTATATAGGAAAACATAAACTAAACGAAATGTAAAACCACCTCGGTCATATATGCGAGGAGTCAATTTCTACAGCCAAATCACTGATAAACGCTTGCAACAAACTGCCAGGAGGCTTAAACCCACCTACTCTTAAAACGTTAAACCATGCAGTGGTCATACTTTAAGCACTTTAAGGATTTGAACTTTGGAATACAAACACACCAACGGACATTAAAATACTTGAGTTAGCAAACAGGTTTTGCGTTAAACACATACTGTCGTTGAAATTGTCTACCAGCACTGACTTTTCACTCGCAGTGTTAGATATTGAATCGCTCGAAAACATGTGTTGACGCAAGAAAACTTACATGATTTGTAAGAGAAAGTATTCTATAATTAATTTTCGTAACTTGTTAACCAGTTTCTTTCTTATGCTGCTATCAATCTTACCGCAATACGCTATTAGTACATAATCAGTAAACAGAAGGTATTCTATAATTTATTGATCAGCATTGGTTTGATAATACATGTGTATGTGCGTTATATATATTCACTCAATACCTTATATATTGGTATACTATGCTGTTATATGTTTAATGTTTGTACCACATGCGTACTTTTTTTCTGTTTCATTGACATCTGGAAGGGTTATTTTCCTTAACAATATCAATTTAATTCCATGCCTATAAATACTAGTTCAATTTTATGTGTACATAAGTTTACTCTGTTTATCATGTCAATGTTTAGTGTGCACAACGCTAAAGAAGTNAGATAGATAGATAGATAGATAGATAGATAGATAGATAGATAGATAGACTGACTTAATTGAGCATTATTCTTCTAGCAGATTTGTCATTCCATGTTCTAACATACATGACTGTGAATGTAACGTAAACGTCTTGCAAGACACGGACTGAGTCTGTGACAGCATTGAGCGACGGCTCTACAGGGAGATTGAGATACGTGACAGCTCTGTAGGGAGATTGGGACGTGTGACAACTCTACAGGAGGATTGGGATTTGTGACAGTTCTGCAGTGAGATTGGGACGTGTGACAACTCTACAGGAGGATTGGGATTTGTTACAGCTCTGCAGTGTTTTGTGACAACACGGGACAATTAATAAGTAAAAATAATCGGAAACGGTTACAAAACTATTGACAGCATTTACCACCCATATACAAAGAATCTCTAAGAAATGTTGACATTGAATATATTTGGGAACATAAAAAGTATGCCCACAAAGCATACTACTACTAACCCTGTTAATGTAGGATATGTAATGTTTACTCTATGTTGTGTATGTGTCTATGAGTATGATATAACTGTTAATGTCCTTTGTATTGTCCCATTGCTTTTGTTGTTAAATTCAGCCCCTCGTCCTATGTGCGTCCAGACAAGTACGGCAACGTCATGAATGTTTTGTCTAGTCAGAATGTGAAGAATGCAAACAACAAGATTTTCGTAGAGATTGCTAATTACTTATACTTCCTAATGAGACCTACAGGCCAATGCACCGTATTTGTATTGATTTTCTCAAAGTTAATACATGTAAAGGTGGTTATAAGGATGTGTTGGTTATAGCAGGCTACTCTCCCGGGCCAAGTTGCAATCAGAAGGAGACCACAACTACCAAAGCCTGGTTTGAAACTGTAACAGCCCAGAATTCGTTCCCTGAGCAACGCTTTTCTGATCAAGGCAGTGTTTGGTGCTGTTTTATAACTCATAGTTGCATTTAACCTTCCAAGTTATGACATGTTTGTAACCATGTTTACATCAATATTTTCTATAATTTATAAAATATAATATTCATTTATGTTCTGAACTGTTATTTTTGCCTGTAACAATTTTGACGTTTTTACGTATTAAAGGGAGCACATTCCCTTTTATGAAGGGATTTTTTTTTTTTTTTAAATGTGAACAACTCATAATAAACCCTTTTATTGTTATAAATGTTTCATTATTTGCAAATATTGCACGAAACAATGTATCATTCTTTATTTAAAATTGTGCAAGTTTATTTTGTGTTCAGTGATACAATTTAAACAGGCGCCATAACTATTTGCCTTATTCAATTTCATTAAATACATATTCAATGTGGGAATTTGTACTTAAAATTCTATGATAACCATATAAGTATTGTTTCAAATGAATTGCTTGTGGTCAAGTTAATATGAATTTCAAACATTGTCTGTATTGTTTCTTCATTTGTAATATTCGTTAAAGTTATAGATCATGGGAGAAAACTCGTATAAATAGTGAATTTGAGATTTCACGTAGTTGATCCCCTTTACTGCAATGTAATTCATAATAGTACAGCGTACTTGTGTTTATTATTTATGTGTCACTTATTATTCAAGGTTCGACTGTTTTCATATAGGTCTATCCTATCGTTCTCTAACAAATTTCGTACCTTACATTACATGGTAATTGTTTTAATTACAAAATATGTTTTCTTCTGTGAATTAGTTATTAAAAGTTTAAATATCTGGGGGCCTTTTGAAGATGGGTTGGGGGACAGTGTAAGATTCGTCATTTTTTCATATATCTATTTGCTTGCATCTGTTTTGAAAGAGATTGCAAATTACTCAACATGCTAGCCATTGCCTTGTGACTGTCACAAAGTAAACATTAGGTTCACATTGTGTTATAGGCTATTTTGAACTTTTAATTTTACAATCTTCAAACCTTGTGAGTTTGAAATTATTTGTGTTTGCATATATGTTTTTATGCATTGCAATGATTTTTTTTATTTGCGAAATGAATTGATTTTTGTATTTTGAACTATAGTGATTGTGGTCGGAATGTTCTGACATGTTGTCATTCAACTTATTTGTAGGTTTTTCGATTCTGTGTACAAAATTATCCGATATAAATTCGTACGCAATAAGTAAGCGAACCCTGCTCGTGGTTTGGATTATTTCCATCTCCTAACCCCACTATAACAAAACAGCTATAGTATTGAATTATCCGAAACTAGACAACATCCACTTTATGACTTCGCGCAGTAACTATAAGGTTATCGGTTTAGATCAAATTGTTTCCGGTCATAACATAAACATAGACCGGTGTCTCCGAATATCCGTATCAATAATGCAGGATATTTATGACCTTAATTTCGAATCGTATAGGGATTTTAACGGGATATTGATGGCGACAATGCTAAATATATCAAATAATATTTAGAAATACATGTAAACAATACAATGACACAACGATTTGCTTGTTTGAAATACCGAGGTTTATTTTGAAATAGTGTCAATTACATGATTATTGTGCGGGTTTTCATAACGACTTTTACACATGGCGGTTGTAAACAAATAACACATTGGGATCAAAGTTTGTTGAGCGTGTATAATACCATATATTTTATATAATGTTATATATATATATATATATATATATATATACAANATATAACTTTATTTTCCTCCAAATACATGAAGAGCTGAACAAATAATAAGACACAAGTTTACAATTGTTAACTAAAAGCATAAGAGTAATATGTATACATAGTACAATATCATATACTATTTAAGCGATCAACAAAGTAAACATTGACATGATAAACAGAGCAAACATATATACACATATTTTTGAACTATTATTTATAGGCGTTGAATTAAATTAAATTGATATTGCTAAGGAAAATGAATCTCCTAGAGATCAATGAAACAAAGAAAACAACAGTACGAATGTGATATGCACATTAAACATACAATATCATAGTTCATAAATACATAAGGAAATGATTAAATACGCATAACGCACAAACAAATGTATTCTAAAACCACTGCTGACCAAAACATACGCGAAAACAATCTGGCATTCTAAATACGAAAACGAAATTCTAGAATACCTTCTGTTTACTGATAATGTACTCATAGCGTATTGCGACAAGATTCATAAGAAACAAACTAGTTAACAAGTTACGGAAATAAATTCTAGAATAAGGTCCCCTTAGTTTAAATGGCAATACATAACCTCGTCCATTTAAGCCATGTGTATTTATAAATTTTAATTTGCTGAAAACGGTGACAACGGGTGTTTCATCACATGAGATATGTATAGCTCATTAACGTTAACCTTACGCTGACCTTTCTGCATGAATAATTTTCAAAAACCGTTTCGTTTTATATATTACTTTGTGTACTTAAATCCGATTGAAATATTACGCTGTGCATAAAAATCGTGAAAATTAGACATAAAAATATTTCACTTAATTAAGGCTATCGTTTAATAAACATCCTTGAAACATGTGCACATACAAAACGAATAAGATTAGTGTATACAATTAAAACCAATTGAGTTCAATTGTATTTACGTGTTCTGTCTGGATACTCATGTTGACTATGAAATAAGAAGGGTAATATGTACGTATGTATATTAACACTACTCAATGAACGGAATGTTTTCATGGATGTCTCAGTTACCATTGTGTGCTCTTTTGTCCAATAGTTTGCAAAACAAGAAAGTTTGAATAGTTTAACACGTTCCATGGTATGAGGATGATATTTCTTTAAAAATAACTAAATACCAAGCAATAATAAGCAAATGGTGAGCCCGATAATTATAAGGACACATTTGCATGCTGTTCAGACGAAATCCTTTAAAACTCGTTTTTAAAGCTAAAATTCACACACTGAACTCGTATATATAAAGCAGTTGCCATCGTCAAACTTTCTTTGCCACACAGCAAGACACAATCCATTATTATTTTCTATAGGAGTCGGCGCGACGACCGCTCCGGATAGCCATTTCCAGGTCGTCCCGATCTTCTGGCCTCCTACCCAGAAGTTATCGGATCCAATGTTGTACATTCTGTCCACCTTTGCGGTGCTGTTGGCGATGGCTAAGTTGCCTCCAAGACTCTGACAGAAGTCCCTGGCCCCTTCCCATGTTTTGCCTTCCGAGATTACAACAAACGCATTTGCAGGAGGATAGACCTGTCAAATAGAATGCTCATAATAATAATAATAATAATAATAATAATAATAATAATAATAATAATAATAAGGACACAACTATTTGAATGTTCAAATATTGGATTGAATGATATCCAAATATTAAGCTACATAAAACCCCATTAATAATCTATTAAATATATGTGCGTTTGTTTAACGATGGTGCTTTGTTTTAAAACAAATAAACACAAAGAATCAACACATCTGATTATTTTTATGTAAATTACAAAGTAAAAGGCTTTGCATTTCACAACGATATGAAGCAAGTCATCAAACTTATGGTTTACATTATTTAAAGCGAAAGTAACAAAAGCATGTTAATTAAACACAGGTAAAGAAAAATACCAAGAATGAATTACTATTTCTTAAGATTAGTAGACGACATACACAACCATTTACTATAAAATAGTATTTTAAACAGTTAATTACTACTCGCGTGAACATTGTATTACTATCCCAACATCAGCGACGCGTTCACCTGAGATAGAAATGCAAGATGAGTGCCGGTATGTGGAAAAGTAAAACACGGACTTTATTGCATGATATTACTATATTAAGCGCCATTTTTGCAATAAACTTTTATTTTATTAAGCTATTACTTTAAGCTAAATCCCATCGACAGCATACAGCTTTTTCAGACGCCTTCGAGTCTGTCCCTAAGTAGAACCAGTTCCTGATGTAATTAACCCATTTATGCCAAGTGGACTCTCACATCCTTCTAAATTGGATCAATTTATTTCCAAAATTAGGGATCTCTAGTATATTTATTTCTATATTTAGAATATTTCTTACAGAAATTCCTTTAAGCAAACAGCGTAGACCCTGATGAGACGCCGCAGCATGAGGCGTCTCATCTGGGTCTGCGTTGTTTGCCAAGGCCTTTATTCTAGACGCTAGGCATAAATGGGTTAAGAAGATAGAAAAAAAGCATTAGGTATGACCTTTTAAACAAATATATTTTGACTTTCAAAAGGACAGTTTATATCGAATGTGAAAATGGTGTAAATAACAACTAAAATCTTAAACCCTTTAAAGTGCATTAGTGTGCGTATTTAGTATTTCAACTTTAATTAAAAACACTAAACATTTTATCAGTCTGTTTTTTGTATTCCACTTTAAAATTTATTTTAAAAACACTAATTGATAAAATTATTGGTTTTAAGACTTAATTCCAAGCAAACTAATGGTCAGTATTTAAATCAACAAAGGTCTGCATAAAAAAATGCCGATATCGTCGCGAAAATCATTTAGTTATACAATATGATATTTATTCATATAAAAACAACGCTATCTTCATTTAATTTGGTTTCTCATAATATGAAAAGTTGCCTTAATCTAAGAAAGCGTTTCTTCTAAATGCAAATGCTTTATGTTCCAATTGATAAAAATAAACGTCTAAACGAAGAAAAGAATTTATGCATTACATTAAAAGTATGATGAAGCAATATAATATATGCTTGATGTAATTGTTTTCCAATTATATCAAAATCCTTAATATTAATAGTAGATTGATTGCATCAGAAAATTATAAAACTCTTATGTCATCAGATCTTACCGACCTACATTCGTGTTTAATTTACACCAGCAATTTAAAGGTTTAAAATGCATTAAAATAGTTGCAGGGATACATATCAGTACCATGCGAATAAACAGTGAAATGCATATATATCGTATTTGAACAGCTTAATGCAAAAGAGTTAACAAGAAATCTATTTAACAAAATGACATATTAGTAATAGCCAAAATATTTTCGATAATGATTGCACAGCATTATTGTAATTTCGTAGGTAACAAATAAATGTTCCACAATTAGTAAACAATGAAATCATAAAGCAGTATATATAAAAATAACAATCGCCATTTTGTTCTCATACAAGGTTGAGGCATTATTTTGCTGTTGTGCATTATTAAACAATGATGCATGATAATCTTTCACCTAATGAATTTAATGACCAAACTACAATTGATAATCATTAAACAAAATTGATTCATAATAAAACTATTCTGATGCATTAACCCTTTGCATGCTGGGAAATTTGTCGTCTGCTAAAATGTCGTCTGCTGAATTTCTAAAATTAGCAGTTTCTTCGATTTTTTTCAAAGAATACTATCAGAATAGCAAACAGTTTGGATCCTGATGAGACGCCACGTTCTGTGGCGTCTCATCTGGATCCAAACTGTTTGTAAAGTCCTTCAAAATTCGGTTCCCGCACTGAAAGAGTTAATTGGTCTGTAAAACATGATTTACTTCCACGTTTTACTACAAATCAACAAAAGCTGTTGTCTGTTTCTGGTCATTTTGTGCAGGGAAGTGTTGTATTTGTTTCTGTTTGCAGAAACCAAAGTAGACGAAACTTAAGAATGTGCATACAGAAGTTTATGATCAAACCCTTTTTATTTTAGGTTTAATATTCGATGATATATGTGTATGAACTTTTATAAATCCAGAGACTATTGCTATTTTTGTATTAAACTGTTCGATCGTTGACGAAATAATCCGTTAATAATTAATAAAATAAGCCAATGAAAAGGGTATACCCCAGAAATGAACAAAATATCAATTGAGAATATACCTTCACATTTTAGAAGTTATTACGTGCATCAATTAGCATAGCTATACAATACACATAACTTGTAGCAAACATGTAAATTGTAAGTGTAAATATGAGTTTACCTTTTTGTACAGATTTGAACTATTTTCGAATCTCAGCTGGGAGTAGATTGCGTCCTTTAGGGTGTACAGGTCACACGTGCCTGAGCCCGATCCGTTGCCCGAATACTTCAAGAACCAACAGGCATCATTGCAAAGTGCAGCGCATTCAAAGAATCCGGTGGCAGATCTGCTTTCCATTTCCATATACGGCATTTTTATCGCACCAGACATTTTCATGAATTGTGATTGCTTTGATGCGCCCCAACATCTCACAAATGCATGCACCAGAAGAATAACTCTCAACAGTTTTCCAGACATCTTGATTCTCCTATGGCTGCAGTGAAAGTGAAAAACTCACATTTCCATTAATGTGACATGCGCACATAGAATAAAATTACGTCAAGCAAATGGCATGTTTCATTGGATAGATCAGACACCATGGTATCTCATGTCACGTGACATAAAGCTTTATTTCCATTGGACTAATATAATATGCAATTACGCAATACAGACGTGGTCACCTGAAAAAAATCGGAGTTTCATTCAAACAAATAATGAATCTTATAAATATCGCAGTTTGACACATTCATTAATGCTTTAGTCTTTAAAACAAACCTAAAGACACAATATAGTGGGTAGAAAAGACGATTTACCACATAAAATGACAATTAACTCTATTTTTTAAACTTATGTTTTGTTTCCTTTCTCATTACATAATTGTTATCTAGCTTAAGTGAACAAAGTGCCATTGTGTCTTTCAATTTTAGCTCTTAGCCAGTACAGAGGCTACATGTTTCATCCAATCTTTATGAAACTTAGTCATGAAACATTTGGAAAGTATAAGAGACAAGTAAAAATCTGGGTCAGGTGAACATTAGGTCAAATTTTACTCGTGTTAACGAGCGTCAATAATCTAGGTCACCATGTCTTATCTTTAAAATATTGTTACTACTTTTAGGCCACAGGTATGATTCAATCTTAATACAAATTGTAAAGAATTTACATTATCTTGACCGAGTTTGAAACTTGTGTACATGCGTTTTCAAAACTAGGTCATCATGTACAACTTTATAAAAACGATAGAGGCCACATGTGTTACTCAATCTTAATGAAATGGTCATTGTGCATCAAAATCAATGCTATTAGGTTAAATCACAAGAAACGATTGAAACCGCACTAGAGGCCACAGGAATTACTAAATTGTTATGAAGCCTGGTAAAACTGTTGATATCTGCAATATCAACGACGATTTTGTATCTAAGTCATCGGCATCAAAACACTGGGTAACCAGTTCGAATAATGTACAAACACAGAAACCACACTATACGCTACAGTGACGATTCAATATTGATGAACAGGTTGAGAATTGACAAAGCTATATCACCAGATCATATCTTAAAAAAACCTTGTAACCTTTTTAAAGGCACCATTAATGACTCTGAATAAATCTCAACTAATCTTAATTAATCTTCCTTATTGAAATTTCAAATTACAATGAGCTCTTCTCATTGAATGAAGTCTAGAAAGCAACGACCATTAAAACAGATAACGGTAAATATGACAAAACGGACATCACCAGCACTGTAGATGTATTGAAAACGCGTTGTTTGATCGGCTAAATTACCTTGCAGAATCGGACGAGGAAACCGATATATGTCATTTATTATTTTTGACTACGAAATTGTGCTAATTTGTATTTCGCATGGTCAGTCAAGAAGCGTATTTGCGTGAGAATAGGTTGCTTGTAATGTGGCGCATACATTCGCATTTAAACGGCTTTGCGCGATCTTTTTACCAAACACCGCTGAAACGTTGAAGACAAAAAATAATATGATAAAAATTCAGATAAAAGATATAAGATATATAAGAACTTCAGACAAAAAAAGATTTACGTTGATTTTCGTTTGTAAGTCGAAAACGCAAACATGTACAGCATACAAGTTCCCGAAACATGTACCAGTGTTCGCCTTTAAGGTTTTTAACTTGTCTGAGTAAGCAAATATTTTTCCATTCAACATGGTTGTGTTCAAGGGACGCAGTAAAAAAAGATTGCTTTAATTAATGGTTCTTTTTTATACGAAATAGACACATATACAAGTTATTGATGACATTTGATCATAGTTCATATCGTATGCTCCAGTTAGTGTTCACAATCATCAATATATATGATAATGTTGTAAGAAAGCGGATATTAATTCATAATACTATGATATTTTGACATTCAGGATATCAAACTTTGATTGCCTACACCTGTTATTGTGTTGCTAACGCAGAAGCTAACTTTTTTAATTAATATACATGAATATTTTATCTTGCGTTGACGCAACAGAAGTACGGTTATTAGACACGCAAAACAAATAGATTTAAAAAGAGAGCAATTGATGCCAATATAAAAATGTTATTTTGCGACATATCTAAAACACATAAGGCGCTATAATTTTTGTGCAAATAAATCTTGTTTCATTGTACTACTTCAGGAGCCGTATTCACCAATAATAAACTCAAACTTGAACTCAAACTCAGACTTTGACTCAGACTTAGACTTACTAAAGACAGACTCAGGATTCGTATTCACGAACGCGTTTGGAAATAGACTTCAATAAGAAATATGTGTTTTTTATGACGTTACGACTAAGCGAACTCTCTAGTAGAGAAAACTCACCAAATAGTGTCAAAAATAGTAGCAGCCATCTATGATTGGCGTTGCACTGAAGTGCGGCGACTAGTATGTAATACGTTTTTTTTCTCTTTTGGGAGGAGAAGTTATTTTACGGATCAATGAATATATTTTTGTTGTCAGAATATCTTGCACAGTGGTGATTTTTTGTGTAAATTATTGTAAATAACTACTGCATTTGTGCCTATTACATTTACTACAACATTTATTGTCAATAATGCAAAGTTAATTCTTTTAATTAATAACTGATCACAGGGATTGGGCAATAATAAAATATCACAGGGAATTGGCAAAAACACGAACCGGTGAAACTTTCTGGTTTTGTATAAAAACAAAACTTCTTTGTTCCACTATCATAGCAACCACCTAGTTACTAATAAAGGCGCTAAAGAGCGCGAAGCGCGAAACGTATTATTAATTGTAATAATGCGTCTTGATAAAGGAAGCAGCCGCTTATCAATGATGAGCACTATCACAGCACCCCAGTCTCATTACTATCAAGTCCTCCTACAGTTTTCTTTTAAGAACCACATATAGAAGGCCGCAGGCATGACCCGTATCTTGCCAGTGGTATGGACCCTTTGGTATGGACCTTTAACCTCGCTCAATATCCAGCGTTTAAACTTCCGGGTTTACATTTAAACCGACTATTAATAGCTTATTAATATCTTAGTTAGAAGGTGATTTTTCAAGCGGTTCCGTAGTGTAGTGGTAACACGCTCGCTTCACATATGAGAGACCCAAGGTTCAAGCCCCTGTAGAATCAAATTATTTTATTTGTGTTCTATGTACTTTTTGTTTTGATGCAGACATTTTAGTTTGAATAAATATGCTGTTTTATTGTAACCATTGTTTGTTTGTATTATGCCCATGAAATATATGTGTGAGAGGGTGGGGGTGGTTCTTAAACACAACTTTTACAGTGTTTTCATATCAATGAGTACTCAACCCCTATCGTAAATGAGCAACGTAAGAATAAGTTCAGAATCATCTCACCTTGAAGTTGAGAAAAACATGAAATTACGCTTACAAGATGAAGCAGATTTTTTAAAAACCTACACAGTTCTGTTCCATTAATGAAAACTGCACACGGATGCCAGTAAAAAAAGGAAACCAATGTAAAAAAAATGAACTATGAAATATTTGGTGGTTACAACACAAAATCATAGATAATGGTTATTTGGGGGTTATAACACAACATCATAGATAATGGTAATTTGGGGGTTATAACACAAAATCATAGATAATGGTTATACCAGTATCTTTTTCTATTTTGTTTAAAATAATCGGCCAATATATTAATATTTACAGAAGAAAAAAATCGTTCCATGTAACTTCATTATGTGCCTTTTACACTGAAATTCCCGACGCTTTGCATCAATACGTATCTTGTATAAAAAACTTTTAAAATGGAGTTTTTAGCAGTTGAAGACAGCGAAACGAAGCGCCAGAAGGCCCCCATGGCCGATTGGTCCGAGCCAGATTGTTTTAAATGCGCTGGTTCGGGACAACTGGAGCCTTCTATTCGGCGAGTAAAAGGGGATCGGAGCAGAAAAGATTTCGGTTATTCGAAGAAACAAATGGGACGAGGTGGCGAGCAAAATATCATTGTAAGTTATATGTTATTTTCGTATCTACCTTATAGTTTTAATATTTTATTCAATAGCATACGATTGGATTTGCAACCGATGTCGTTTTTACTAATGCCGCATACGCACAATGTAAATAAGGGGCATAACAACTCAACAAACTTTACTTACGGATTTTGGATGTGATTGTGGAATGTGTTTTAGTTTCAAACATTTGTTGTGATTTATGGTACAGTTGCACGTTCGTTGTGCCCAAAATGTGCACACATGAATTGGTATTAAAGTATTTACAATGGAATATTTGTGCTATCACGGATAAATGTACCATTTAAGGTCTATTTTTTAGTTTTAATCTCGTAGCCTCTTAGATCCGTGCCCATGTATGTTTTATTCGTATCTGTTTACAATCTGAACATGTCTAGATAAATTTTTCATTTGCTTCAAGTTTACATCGTTAACTATTACTCTGTTTGTCATTTATATTTAACTAATCAACAGCCATGATGGTAAACATGAAATGTAATGTGTTTCATAAATACTGCTATACATCATACAATTGTTTTTATTAAACATTCAGAGAATTCAGGGTCGCAAGAACTGGTGAACAAGGCTGCAAGGTGTACCACAATTCCAAGGCTCGGTGTGAGTTGTCATAAATTACCACTTTTTTATGCTTTTATTTAATTAACTTTGTAGAAAAAATATAAATCAACGTCACGCATTGTAAACAATTTTCATGTTGTATCGTTTAATTTTACCTAAATAATAATTTTGTTTGCGTAATAAAAAATCTGACACTTGTAAAGTCATATGATTATTAATTAAACCCCTCCAGGAAATATGTAAGTAAGCTCACCAAAGGTGCACTAAATAACAATATTCATGAACTTGTTCACAAAATATGGTATGAAATGGCAACTCGTATCAGAATCTTTGTATGTTGTTAATTACAAATTACGATCATTAATTTAAGATCAGCTAATGACGTATGCGCATTTAAGGAAGTAATAAATTCTATTCCTTTATGCTAGACACTTATTATCACTGTTTGAAATTTGTTGTTGAGTTTATTTATTCAAGGAATGAGTTCAAATACATAGTATTTCTTGGTAATCAAACAGTATGATTTGTTATTTTTTCTAATGCAGACATTCAAAAGGTCGGAGAAATGCGGCACCAAATAACGGGCAGCAGTGTTGAAGTCAAGTTTTCATCGTCAGCGGAGGCGCTTGCCTCCACGATGCAAGGCCCCCCTGTAGTTCAAGGACTGGGACGGTAACCATTTATATCTTAAAATGAAATTAATTAATGTACAGTTATTATTTATCTCTAATCCTCCAAAGTGTCAACCATTTAAGTCTGCAAGGGCTGATTTAATTTTAAATGTGAGATATGTTTTGGAAGAGTCTTTGTGTCTGTTCATATAAAATTATTATTAATATATTTTACAAAGCCTTCAACAAGTAGATTTTTATTTTATTGTATATACTTGTAATACAATAACTGTGTGTAAGAATGTATTGAAATAATGTATCTTTGGTTATTATAATTTATCATTTACTATGTAGCATTTTATATCTTCTGAGTTTGTGATATATAGTCAGTATTATGTAACATGTTCACTGAACTGACTTATATTCATAGCAACTCTTTGAAATAATTAATCAACTTTTTTGAAACAAAATACATTAAATGCCAAACCTAAAGTAACAACACACATGAACATGCTTATCAACTTTTTACATAATTGTATTGATCATATATATCTTGTTTTCAGTTGTTGCATCACATATGAAGATTTGGGCAATCGCAAAAACATTAACGAGCAACCCGGAACAGAAAGGTACATTAAAAAATCACCATATACATGTACATATTCCTAACAATACATGTACATAACATTAATTGCATATTACGCTTCTATTTAAATGGGTGCATTGAATAATAATAATTGCACACTGAAATACAATAAAGTTAACATTCATCATTGTTTGTATTATGTATTGTAAGTAAGTTAAATTAAGTTTAAAAAAAAAACGCAATACAATAACAAAAGTCATCTTGTACTTATTAATAAACAGCAAATAACACAATATGCTACAATAAATGTTATCTTTATCAACACATAATAACATTACTATTTTTCCATATTAAATAAACTTTAAATTAACTGTTGTTACAGATACATCAAATCTAGGCATGATTGCAACATGTAAATATATTATTAAAGAGCATAAGTGTATTTGCATAAGTGTTTTACAAAGTTAGCTGTTTGAATTAATTTTTGCTGTTTTATTTGCAACTTCTTCATATGCGTTACAAAGCAGTGAGCGTGCCACAACAGCCAGCAGTGAAGAACATAATGGTAAATAAATAGATTATCATATATATGCAAACGATATGTATACATCACATTGACAATGCAAACCATATGACTTATTTTGCATACATCACATTCAACACAGTATACAATATAATAGAAATTCACGCTTATATAAAAAAAGAAAAAAAAACATGCATTAAATTAACATTAAACATTGTATTGAAAATTAATTCTGGGATTAGATACATTAACGCAAGTATAGAATATTAACATTAGTTGTCCATTTTATAGCATTGAAAACATCACTGGATTTAATTTAAAAAAATTAAGTGACACTATAATTCTTGATGTTATTTCAGAGTCTACAAGTCATGAAAGCCATGAGAGTAGAGGCATGAAGCGCAAAGAATGTAAGTTTTGGATATCTTTAAATTTATATTTCAAATTGTCTGTAAATTTAAACATTTGCCAACTTAACACTTTAGTAGCTCTAATTGGAGGGTAGTGCAGTGCATACAATTAAGAGTTAATAATTAACTTGCGTTGCTGGAATGCTTGTTCTTAAAACTATACTAACAATACCATCTGACAAAGCAAGCACTGTATAATATGTTATTGTTATTATATTATTTCAAAAAGCTTTGGGATATTGTGGTAATCTCCGCCGTCTGTCCGTCCGTCCTGGCCAATATCTCCTCCTACACTATAAGCACTAGAACCTTGAAACTTACACACATGGTAGCTATGAGCATATGTGCGACCCTGCACTATTAGGAATTTTGATCTGACGTTGGAACACATGTTCGCTAAATACGCTATGATTCTTGATCGACCATCTGGTATACGGCTAGCAACGTTGGAACACATGTGCGCTAAATACGCTACGATTCTTGATCAACCATGAGGTATACGGCTAGCAACGTGGAACACATGTTCGCTAAATACGCTATGATTCTTGATCGACCATGAGGTGTATACGGCTAGCAACGTTAGAACACATGTTCGCTAAATACGCTATGATTCTTGATCAACCATGAGGTATACGGCTAGCAAAAGTTCGCTTTCATAAAATAAGACATTTAACGTTTTCCTTTAATAAGTCAGCATCGAAAATCAGACAATCAACAAATTAAACCACTTGATGAAACTACAGTAACATATAGGCGGCTTTGTCCTTTGTCGTATTCACCAATATCCGTTAAAATAAAAGTTGGTTTATATACTTCATTCGAAAGAATTTCATTTATTTTTTGAGATTTCATTCTTGAATCCTCGGCTCATCAATTTTCATCAAAACAAAATACTGACAGCTTTTTTAATGTAACATAATTTAGTGAAAATCGGATATTTACCAAGTTTTATGCAAGCGTTAAACTCAGTAAATTTTTAACTGCTGGAACAATATAAAGAGGACGTTCATGCTAATGTTCTGAGAAAACTGGGCATAATGCTTGTGCGTAAAGTGTCGTCTGTGCAGTCCGCACAGGCTAATCAGGGACGATACTTTCCGCTTAAACTAGATTTTTGGTAAAAAGGGACTTCTTTAAAACGAAAAATACCATACCACGGAAAGTGTCGTCCCTGATTAGCGTGTGCTAATATGGGACGACACTTTACGCAGATGCATTGCGCCCAGTTTTCTCAGAATACGACTCATATGTGTATCAACTTCTGAAAATCTTATTCGCCCGTGTTAAGGTGAACTTGTCAACTCCACCAACTGGTACCCAAACTTGAACAGTCACACCCTGCATAACGAAGAAGACAGGTGCAGAGATCCGGCAACGATGGGATCTGAGATGGTCATGCGTTATCCTATCAACATGGCTAAATTTGCTAGTACCTACCACATCCGTTCTTCTTTAACAAAGCTTATCCTCAACCACGATGCAAAAATCTGAATGGTTTTGACCCTATGTAATAATTTGCAACGTTTGCCACATGGAATAATTTACAACCAAAATCACTACCAAAGCAAAACCATAAAGCGTAAACATAGAAAAACAATATCGAGAGTATATATCGAGAGACGCTCTCTAAATAATTAAGTTATTTCTAATGTCTATGTAGCGGAGTGTAGCAGCTCACATCGCGGTTATATCGTCAAGCGATCAAATGTCTTTGATGAACTAAAGAGTTTTAAACTGTAATGGACAATTAAGTCTGTTTGAGGTGCAATTGATTCTTAACATGATAAACACGTTTGCGACAAAATGTGCTATGAAATAACCGAATAATTTATATGCTGTTCTATGATTATTAGCCGTAGTATTCCGCAATACTGCCCTGAAGAGATATCAGATTGTTCCTGCTTGGTAACTATATCAGTTATGCGTTTGATCATCGACTAAAAAGATCTCTTGTCCTCTCTGGGTGCTCCGATGACAAAGCACTTTTCAAAATGAGCCTCGTTCTGAGAAAACTGGGCTTAATGCATGTGTGTAAAGTGTCGTCCCAGATTAGCCTGTGCAGGGAGCACAGGCTAATCAGGGACAGCACTTTCCGCTTTCATGGTATTTTTAGTTTCAAGGAAGTTCCTCCTTACCGAAAATCAAGTTTAGGACTGCATAGGCTAATCAGGGATGACACTTTACGCACATGCATTTATCCCTAGGCTTATCTGGGATGACACTTTACGCACATGCATTAATCCCAGTTTTCTCAGAGCAAAGCACTTACAATAAACTGAAATTATATTGCTCTAGAACATAATGTATAATACATTAAATGATGGTTAAAAAAAAGATAAAAAAAGGTAAGACTTAAATCGTTGTTTTATGCAAACATCCGAAAAAACAAAATTTAAAAACGATTAAAATGAATGTTGGAACTTTCTTGAACGCCTTTTGAGAAAATTCAGTCGAAGATGAACATGCGAAGAAATGAACATGCCAACCAGATACTTCCGTGTACAAATGAACGTGCCAACCAGATACTTCCGTGTACAAATGAACATGCCAACCAGATACTTCCGTGTACAAATGAACATGTCAACCAAATACTTCCGTGTACAATTGAACATGCCAACCAGATACTGCCGTGTACAAAAATCTTGTTGTAGTAACGTTTGATGATGTCCTGTGGGAAAAACGTCGCCTAGGAAGGAGAAATGTGTATACAACATCAAAGGAAGAAAAGTTCGTCATACGAAACAAGTGTTTAGACATATATTTTATAGCCAGACGGTAACTTGGACCCACTGGGACTTTCAATGTTTTGAAGAAACATTTGACGTTTTGCTTAAATAATTACTATGCTATTAAAGAAGCAATACAGTCATACATGCTATGTGTCTCAAAATATATTGAGACCACTAATAACTAATGTGTAACAACTAACATTATCTTACATTATTTTACATTCGACTGTACAATTAATTTGTTTTATGACCTTTATAACAAATTTGACATTTAATGTGCAAATACCATTACCTGTCTAACGTGTTATTTACGTCTCTAAACATTCACACACAAAAAAACGATTGACCGTTCAAATTGTGTGCATGTCATTTAACGTGTTGTTAATGCTCAAATCATCTGCCTTCATTGTTTAACAGCGAAGGTTATTTGTTAAATCAACCTTTAAGTGCAAGTTCGTGATGACTAAAAATATGGCATGTTCCTAAAATTGCAACATTTGCATTGAATAGTTATGGATACACAACAAGAGAAACCTAGTAGTGCATATACGTTGTTACTCCTAAGTTCTGCTTAATGTCAGAAAACACTTTGCATACAAAATCAAACCGTAGACTACCGTTAAATTTCATCACATTATATGTTTAAGTCAATATAGAAAACACATGTTATATCGTTGACAAGGGCAATAAAGCTGCTTTATAATAGATCTCTTCTAAAGCTTGAAATAGTGTTTAATTCCATTGCAGCAAAGCATATAGCTCAACGAGCGAAGTTATTTGCAATATGTTAAATGGGCTATATAAAATGGCCTCGTTTGTTAAACCTAATCATTAACCTTAAAAATCACGTTAATCGCCTAGCATGATCGTAACAAATGATACAATGTTTGAATAATTTAGATGTTGTTTTCAAACTATAAACCATTACTATTCTCCAGTTATTCCCTGATGAGACAATTCCAATATTGTACTCCCATATATTAGTTATTCCTTTTATTATATGCTATATTAATCTGTGAAAATGTTTGTCTTTGAATGTTGTTAGTCATTATTAAAAGAGACGCTTGGCTTATGCAAATGTATAGTTTCATATGTACATCGTAGAAGACAAACCAAGAACCGAATATGCAGTTATTAAAACCCGTTTGCGATTCTGTTACTTCAACTGCACTACAAGAATCTTAGGTAGCAAACTTAGCCGATCGATCATTTTCCATATTGTCGGCCCATTACTGAAATTCAAAGTAGTTTTCAAGTAACAGTACTAGTTTTACGTGTCATTTGCTTGCGCCTCGTGTTTTACTTGCTCTATACCACCGATCCAAATGCCAAATGTCATAAATTTTTGCGACATTTCATACTCAGTAGCGGTGGCCGCCGGATTGAATAAATCTGAAAAAAAAATTATTTTACCAGCTCATTCAGAGTAAGGAAAGGAAAAATGACATGTTCGTTTAAGTCACTTCCAAACAGCTAAATGCTGTATTTTGTATTATAATTATTTTACGAAATATTAACAATTCACGCCGTAAAAGATGTATTTCTAGGCTTAACTGAAAGTACATGTTTGGTGAAAAAGTCTGGAGCGGTGCAATATTCAAACTGCGGGCGCACAAAAAAATAAGCATTACTGTAATTTGGCTTACAAATCTCTTTATGTCTTTCAAATATGACGAACATCTTATTTATTTGTTTTGGCAAAATCATTTAAAATAAAAAGTACATCGGATGTAAATGTTACGAGTTGGTACAGATTATAAGATAGAAATAAACCAAAGTACAAACTAAAAGAGAAAAGTACAACAGGAAGCAAAATGACAATAATGACGTGCCCTCATTACCAATACAATGAGTAATGATCATTTGAAAATTATAAAATTATATAGAGTAACATGTTGTTATAAAGGACTTATAGAGTTTTGATTTAAAAAAAAATGTAATATATTTTTAAAATAAACTACTATGCATGCACTGTATTTAAACAAGCAAAATAATACAAAAGACTAAATAAAAATGAGCCGCGCTCTGTGAAAAAGGGGATTAATGCATGTGCGTAAAATGTTGTCCCAGATTAGCCTGTGCAGTCTGCACAGGCTAATCATAGACGAAACTTAACGCCTAAACTGGTTTCTTTGGCAGGAGGAGACTTTTTCAAAGAAAAATATCATAATAGTGGAAACTTTCGTCTTTGATTAGCCTGTTCGGACAGCACAGGCTAATATTTGAATACAATTTACGCACGTGTCGTTGGCTCCCTTTTCACAGAGCACGTCTCAAATAGAAACATTGTTTATTGATAATCATCTATCGATGTTGGACGAATAAGCGCGTTCGAAGTCTTTTTATGCGTTATTTGACCTTTCACCACTCAAAATGTGCAGCTCCATGAGATACACATACATGCAAAACATCAAGTTACTATCTTCAATATTGCCAAATTTAACCCTTGACCTTTGACATTGAAGGATTACATTGACCTTTCACAATTAAAATGGGCAGCTCCATGAGATACACATGCATGACAAATATCAAATTGCTATCTTCAATATCGTAAAAGTTATGGTCAATGTAAAAGTTTGACGCAAACAAACAAACCAATATACAAACCAACAGACAGGGTAAAAACAATATGTCCCCCAGTATAGACTGGGGGACATAAATAGTCATTTTTCTATATTTGAATTACCTCCGTTTTTTAGATCAGTTATTTACATCCATTTATGAAAACTAAGCTCATCCAAGCCCATTTTTTTCTGACTGAACGTTGGTGTAAAAGCTTAAAAAATACATTTCACAGGCAGACTGCGTAAATAACATTGTCATTTACCAATAAAGGACACCAATTACTCTTTGCCATTACTGCTTAAGCATCTTTTTCTAGTATTTTAGACTATTCCCGACAACAACAGACTGTTTTCACTCACCTGTATTGCAAAAAAAGACTGTCTATCTTCATATCAAACACTTAACTAAAGTGCACACTTTACTCCTTTTTCACTGAGAATTCATGCTTTCAGAGTTCTGAAAGAGACACACTGTAAACGTCTCCTGGAACCTTTTGGACACCTTTCAAACCTTTTTAAACACTCTGCTCATGCTTATATATATCTTACTTGCACAGCAGATACCTTTTCCAACATGTCTGGACCTAACTATTTCAGCATAATAAAAATCCAAGCCAGATTGGCGGCCAAGACCCCAAGCTATTTCAGCATAATTTAAATCCAAGCCAGTTTGGTGGTCAAGACCCCGAGCTATTTCAGCATAATTAAAATCCAAGCCAGATTAGCGGCCTAGACCCCATGCTAGTTTGGTAATCAAGATCCCAAGCTATTTCAGTATTATTAAAACCCAAGCCATCTTGGCGGTCAAGACCCCGGGCTATTTCAGCATTTTCAAAATACATGCCAGTTTGGTGATCAAGATCCCAAGCTATTTCATCATCATTAAAATCCAAGCCGGTATGGTGGTCAAGATACCGAGCTTTTTCAGCATAATTAAAATCTAAGCCAGTTTTGTGGTCAACACCCCAAGCGATTCAGCCTTATTAAAATCCAAGCTAGTTTGGTGGTCAAGATCCTGAGCTATTTCAGCCTAATTAAAATATAAGCCAGTTTGGTGGTCAAGATCCCGAGCTACTTCAGCATTATTAAAAATAATTAAAATCGGTGCATTTATGTGCATTACATTGAATGAACGTTCTTCCTTATGTCAGAAGTTATGCAATATGCTGATGTGTCTTAACTTGATAATCAAATTTAATGTCATCATTTTACTATTGATTGAAAATGCCATAATACGTGCATGTGAGAATAACACATAATAATTATTTCTGTTGTTGAATGTTTTTATTAATTTACGAATCAAGTGCATTACAGCAATGCACTTGCCATCAACAAATGCATAGTCTACAGCATTTGTCGCAAAAATACATTTGTATTGCAAATCAATTACAACATAAACAGACAGACGGACACATGCACATATGGATTTAAGGGTACCCTATATCAGGGTGTATAATATATGTAAATTATTTATAGCGCCTAGTTTTTAAATTAATACGTATTAATTAACAGTGGAAATAAATATTTAATTTCCATTACATTACCAAGCAACAAAAAATAATTAAATAATCGACATATTTTATATTGACAATGTTTGGGGAAAAAAGTTACACATTGTTATTTCGAACTAAAGACTTGTCTGTGAAATAAAATTACTATCACCGATGCGCTACCAACTGCGTCATGGCATTGTAGCTATATAGGGCATATATATATATATATATATATATAAGGTATATTTTATATGCCCTGATGAGCAATGCGAACCCGGTCGGCATATTTTAATACAGTTTTTCTTATACCCATGCGACGTTTGTCTACTTTTTAAATATATTGATATCTTAGGCTGGATTCACTTTTCATTTTTACATTATTGTAACATTATAAGTAAATCAATATTTACCATAATATTACGATTTCTTTTTATACGTTATTTTACATACAGTGTATGTTTCAAAATGAACTTGTTATTGAACAAAGAACAGGTATAAACATAGTCACTGGCCAACATGACAACTGATCTTTTCGCATGACTATGATATTACAATATCGCGGAATTTAATACTTACTGCGGATGTCTCGAATTTGTACATGTACATTTATTCGATCCAATACATGTAACAAAAGAAACAGGAAATCACAAAAGAAACAGGAAATCACAAAAATAGTTTGATATCAAATTACATGTACATGTTACATGTTTGTATGTAATTGTTGGCGAGTTATATATGTACACAAACGAGCAAGGGTTTTCGAAAGGTTAACAAAAAACAAATCTTTAATTAAGAACAACAAGGGAAACTTCATGCAGAAACAATTGAAACAAAACCTGAAGCATGAAACGCAAACTATACTCACGCTCGATGTAAGACATGTCAATAATTCTGTAAAGAGTGCAAACACGAGAAAAAAGAGCTGAACATTCGGTGATTTTATTATGAAGTGCATGTAATTCATGTTTATACAAAGTTTAAAAAACAACATTATAAATGAACATGTACATTTCGATATTGCAGACCGTACCTTTGTATAATGTTGTTGTTGCACATGTATTTCACCGCGAACCACCTAGACCGTGGTGGTCCACCGCGATCGCGGTGGTCCACCGTGATCGCGGTGGTCCACCGTGAGATCAATTTCCCGATAACGCCGAGCCTGACACCGCAATTCGCCACGGCGAAATCACCGTGTTCCACGGTGTATTGCGGTGGGATAGTTATTGTC
>VMBQ01008977.1:0-35021 GCA_007657795.1 Dreissena rostriformis
TGATGATAATGATGATGATGATGAAGTTCGTCCTTCAAGGTCACAGGTTTGAACCGCAATTGTCACAACGCTTCGTGTCTGCTGTATCATTTAAAGGATTGTCATAAAGCTTGGCAAAATGTTCAGATCATTGCGAAAATGTTCAAAAAGAAATGAGTCAGTCACCCTGGCCCAAGGCCATACTTTAAGGAATACAGTTACAGTTTTTATTTTCGTGAGCGCTCCATAACTCTTTTACGAACTGGAGAATGCTCATCAAACTTTCCTTAATAAGTTTTTAGACGATGTGCAGAAGGCATGTGCTAATTACGCCGACATAAAGTCCTTGTCATACTTTAATTTCAAATGTATGAGCCCCCATTATTATGTCAACTCAATATCCCCTATACCATTTGAAGAGTTTTCATGAAATATGTTAAAATGTGAAGGTCATTGAAGTCAGGTAGAGATGAAAGGAGTTAGTAACGCTGTCTAAAGGTCAATGTTACCTTTGACGTTAAATAATTTAGTAGTTTTATATTCTTATACCATTTGAAGAAATTTCATGAAATGTTAATGTCATTTTAAAGATGTTCAGATGTAATGAGTCAATCATTACTAGATAAAGTAGAGTGCAGGTTAACAGTACTTCTATGTGTATAAGCATTTGCCAAAACGAACTTTAAAAGAAGGATTGCCTATTAATCAGTTGATTATTTGTGCTTAGCGAATTAACGTTATACTTGTTTTTAGTAAAGCAAATGTAAACGGCTTACTTCTGAGTAAGATCGAATTTTCCTCCAAGTAATATGGTTTACAATTTGTAGATACTATGTACCTAATACTGATTGTAATCGGGCGTCATTGACTCTGTACACAGAATTTGTTGAACCTACGCAAAACAAGAAAATACACATACCACGAGATGACACCATACAAAACAATACCTCGTGTGTACAAGCACTTCTATAATCAACCTGGTCATTTATGGGATACCTCAACATAAAACAACTCAAATTTAAACTGGTATCTCATGAATTATTGACAAACATAGTTTATAAGCACACAAGAACGTTTCCCTGATTAAGATCTAATTTTAAAATATAGTAGCGTCACATGTGTCGAATAAAGCTCTTTCTCAATAAGGGTCGAGTATTTATATAAAAAGATTACAAAACTACAGATATAAAAAAACATATCTTGATGAAATAAATTCATTTGAAGGACCAAGCACTACACAAATAGTGCAACATACAGGTGGTAAAAATGGGGAATTAAATCGGACAATGTTTACTTGTAAAACACTGGCATGCACATTACAATACATACACATAATTTTCTTGTAAAACCATCAAATCCTAAATACTGCGTAACTTAACTCGCTATCCATGACTTTCTTAGTAATAACTTACAAATAAGTTACAATTTATAAAATGGTTAGTTTTATATAAAAAAAACTAGTTACCAAACCACTTGAATTCCTTAACTCCGCATGAGGGTTTATGCAATATGTGACTTTCTTGTATTATGAATACATGTACCATCTAACAAATTTCAGTTCATCATTTACCTACATTACCAATCGGGGACTTCGAGTCGATAAATGTAAGTTTCCTCATAACTTATTATAATTTGTATAATACACTGGCAAGTAGCTTTTTTCCTTTGCAGCATCTTAATCTATTCAATACATAATTGTTTTCCTAAGCAACTCTACATTTCCTTGACTTGTTTGGACATGTTCGCAACTAATGGCTTCCATTGTGAGTGACTTATCATACAACAGATTGAGAAGAAAACTCGACGCTTTCAAATCAGTTAATTGATTAGTGATTTGCAACATCAACTGACCACATTCTGGTGTGCAATTAAACGTGTCAACCTCCGAGCAGAGATTTGAGTGGTTCCGAGAAATGACCGGTCAAACCTGACTGACCGCCAGTACACATCACCAGATGATGGTCGATTTAAATATTATTGTTATCTTTTATGATTTGTAAGGGTTTATTTTCTTATCAAGTTGTTTTCAAATGAAAACCATACATAATATGTTCAATGAATTAGAACACAATACGGAATATGCATAAAATAAGAAAACGCTAAAAACTAAAAATCCCTTAAGATGTCGAAGGATTTTACTTCTAAGTGTAGTATGTAACATTAACCCGTTACGAGGAGGCAATCTCTACGAGGAGTTTGGCAAGTGTTGACTATTCTTGAAAGTTAAAAACTCATTTGTCCAATAATATTTAAAACTCGCTATTGAGAAAATAAAATGCTATTATCAGGATTTTCCTTTAATTACCATATTCATACACTCTATCCAATAAAATGAATGTTTATGACCAATTACGGTTGGTCAAAACATATCGTGTTATTATACATGTACATTTCAGCAAAAACGCACAATACCGGCATGCTATTTTTTTTTATTTTTTTAAGATTGGCAAGAGTAAAAAAATACCCGGATTACGTAGAAAGGACTGCTTCCACTGATATGGTTATCCTTGCTAAGAACAATAGCTTTTGTAACAAACATAATAACCCAATACCAAGAACGCAATAAGATAAGCGACGGAAGACCAGCATTATACTTAACGCTTTTCGCGACTGATTAAGAAATCATATTTTTCCATCATGGTTTGTTGTCGAAAAACCCACAGTGAGGAGTATAGATGCGTAGGAATTAAATCACGAGTGCGAAGCACGAGTGATTTGATAACACGCATCCATACTCCTTACTGTGGGTTATTCGACAACAAACCATCATAGAAAAGTATTATTTAGATTCAAACACGATTCTGATTGATTTGGTTCAAGCTTTTGGACGTGAACTACATTTTTCAATACTCCGCCCTTCTTAGTACAAAGTTAACTTTTTAAAAATTAAAAGTTAACATCATTGAATTGTACAAACATATGAAAAACATTATAAATATTTTGCAAATGACGTCACTTTCATTGAGAACAAAAATGACGACACGTTTATTGATGCTACTGAAAGGCTGACATGCTATAAATGTTTTCTTAATAACGTTTCCTAAAAAATAACATTCTTTGTAGGCGTGGTTATGCTACTTATCACCAAATATACAATTTGTTGTTTCATAACATTTATATAAACGCTACATTTATTGCATTTCTTTTAGAGCGGGTTCTAGCAGGTGCATTTTACGGCAATATTTTCTTTATGTATTCGGAACTATTTTCGAAACATTAAGACCCGCCCATAATTATTGCAGAATAACCCACACTTGATTTCCTTCTTTGTCTATAGAAAACAAGTCGCGTGTAGTGTTAGGATTAATTGTTTACAATGGAAATTGTTATTAATAGATTTGCATTTAAATTGACGACATTGTCTTGACCGACTTACCTACAATGCATATGTGTAAATTATCTGAAACACCGGAGGGTCTTCAAGAATCATTAAACGATTTAGAAACCTACTGCGATAAGTGGAATTTAACGGTTAACATTGAAAAAAACTATGGTCATGTTATTCCGAAAAGGTGTCACAATTAGGAAACATTAACATGGACATATAAAGGTCAAGAAATAGAAATTGTTAACAATTTTAAATACGTTGGAATTGTCGTGTCAAGCGGCTGATCATTTGCGTCCGCAACAAATACACTGTATTGCAAAGCTTTAAAAGCGATGCATTATTTGTTCACTCTAACAAAAGACATGAACATACATACATAAATATATACAAATATAATGTAAAATTTATTTAACGCATATGCATCATCAATTTTAAACTATAACTGTGAGGTTTAGGGATTTATGAAAGCGAAAACATTGAGCGCGTCCATCGTAAATTTTGTAAAAGACTATTGAATGTTAAGATGTCAACAAATTTATTATCGCTATATGCCGAAGTTGGTCGGTTCCCCTTGTATGTAGACAGATATAAAAGGATCTTTAAATACTTTTTGAAATTATATACTGTATTACAGGGTAATTGTATTCTAAATAAAGAAGTGAAACTCCAGTAATTGCAGCAGTATTGCAATTCTATCATACACACCTTTGTGGCCCTTTGTTTATGGCAAGGAACCAATTGCCAAAACGGTACAGTACGGCAAAAAACGAAACAACATATACACATAGTAGAATAAAGCTGGGTCACCGCCTTGGAACGGTCAATGATAAGCATTGGGGGTTTAAACCGGTTATAGAGCGCTCAACCTCACCGTTGGCCCAGCAATATTCATGATACATATAAGTGTAAATAAAATTTAACCTCATAGCATTGAAACTCAAATTAAACAGTAATAAAAGGGAATTAAAACGCATTCAATTTAATTACTATTTAATTACTCAATGATAGGAAGGAGACCAGAGCAACAGAGTTACAACTTTTTGAGGCAAGATGAAATGAAATTACTAACACGCATCAACTACATCCCTTCTTTTTACAAAAAGATTTAAGAATATAGCATCACATAGTTAATATTTTACTATCACAGAGATTATAAGTTGAACGCAAAACTAACACGAACAATTGGTCATCGAAAGTACGGGAAATTCTTGAACAAACCGGTTTTAACGATGTATGGCTGTTTCCCGAATCTGTGAACTCTAATCAATTAATTCCGTTACTTGAATCCAGATTAAGAGACCAGTATGCCACTAACTGGAATATAAGTGTCACATCATCTAGTTCAATGATTTTATATAAAGCATCAAAACACATTTTCGAAAAAACATAGGAACAGTATTGCTAAATTACGTTTGTCGTCACGCAAATTATTTATTGAAACTGGTAGACACTAGAACATTGTTAGAGAGCAACGCAAATGTTTTTTATGCAACCTTAATGATATCGAGGATGAATATCACTTTGTTATTAAATTGCCTTATTATGCCGATGTTAGGAATACATTAATTCCAAAGTATTATAGATCTCGCCCTAATATGTTCAAGTATATCGAACTACTTAATAATTCAAACAAAATAGTCTTTAGAAATCTAGCCATGTTTTGTTTAAAATGCGAGAAAATGTCTTATATGTGTAGTATAAATTATATATCTTTCACAAAGACAATAAGCTAAGAATAATGTTATACTTGTTACAATTATGTAACTACGTTTTTTACATTATGTGGTCACTATGTTTTAACCTAATCCATGTGAAATTCTCACTAAAACATGTTGTATGTCATTCCTTCTTAAGTTGACATTTTTACCATTTTAAATACCTTTTGTGAATACCATTATGATTTGGACAAATAATTGCATATAAGCATTTTATATGGAATTGATTCTCTTCGGTCTGAGCTTTCAGTATTGAAGTTTGCATATATATACTTATCACACAGAATTTTAATGTTCAAGTATCTCATATAGTGTATGTGATTAGACCTGTATCATCATTAAATTTAAAATATCTTCGCCATAATAAATATGCTATAAATTGCCGTTATAAACTTAATTTTGCTAGCAATTGTGTTGTAGTTTTTTTCTGAATGCAAAAAAATATTTTACAGAATCGTTAATTTAGAAATGAGAATCATCACATGAACTAAAATAGTACAATATTCATACCGAACTAATCATCAGTTAAGTTAAGAATTTATTGGCGAATCGCCATATTTGATTTTGTTCTATTGACAACTTGTTTTATTTTATTTAAACATGGTAAAGACGCATAAATTGCATACAGTGTATATATATACAATAGGTGTAATATGTTAGTTTGATATAGTTATGTGTATCAAGATGAAAAATTAATATGCAGATTAATTATAATGTACGAGTATAATGACTGTTTCTGTTTGAAATCATTTTTGTTTCATACTGACCAAATATTTATTGTATACTGTTTGAAGTCTATTGCCAATTCTCTTTTGATCATGACAGTCATTTTGGTAAATGATTATGCACAATTATATGTGTACACGTTATTTAACGTCAACGCGTTAATATTTGATTATTGTATGAAGAGTGTAAATGGGACGCANAACAATAAAGTTACAACGATATACACTTCCTGTGTCTGTTCATAAGGTGTTATGCATAACAAACACACAATCCGAAATACATTTTGGATTCGTTCGATTCCTTTAACATATATTTTACTGTTAAAAAACCACCACGTCCATAGTGTTGTCCCAAAATGTTTCGTCATTGAAATAACGTCACATGAGATACGTCATAAATTGCGCTGAAATAATTGACGACTAAAACAATTGAAGGGATAAATCGAATACTAGGTCGTTGCCGAATACAGCGAAGTTAATTTTGTTCGGGCCGAAAATCTGAACCACTCGCCAAGGCTCGTGGTTCAGATTGTCTAAGCCTTCGCAAAATAAACTTCGCTTTATTCGGCACAGACCTAGTATTCTCTATATCACACAGGATTTTAATGTTCAAGTATCTCATACATTGTATGTGATTGGACCTGTCTCATCATTCAATTTAAAATATCTTCGCCATAATAATTATGCTATTAAATGCAATTATAAACTTAATTTTGCTAGCAATTGTGTTGGTGTTTTTTTCTGAATGCAAAAAAGTATTTGACAGAATCGTTAATTTAGAAATGAGAATCATCACCTGAACTAAAATAGTACAATATTCATACCGAACTAATCATCAGTAAAGTTAAGAATTTATTGGCGAATCGCCATATTTGATTTTGTTCTATTGACAACTTGTTTTATTTTATTTAAATATGGTAAAGACGCATAAATTGCATACACAATTGATAGGTGTAATATGTTAGTTTGATATAGTTATGTGTATCAAGATGAAAAATTAATATGCAGATTAATTATAATGTACGAGTATAATGACTGTTTCTGTTTGAAATCATTTTTGTTTCATACTGACCAAATATTTATTGTATACTGTTTGAAGTCTATTGCCAATTCTCTTTTGATCATGACAGTCATTTTGGTAAATGATTATGCACAATTATATGTGTACACGTTATTTAACGTCAACGCGTTAATATTTGATTATTGTATGAAGAGTGTAAATGGGACGCACAAACGTTCTATAACACAGTATAAATACTGGAAATTAAACAGAGCATGCACTAAAATACGTATTATTTTATAACGTGAGTATTTAGTTGTTTAATAATAAATAGTCATTTATGTTACCAACGTTGAACTGTAGTATGATATCGGTAAAGCTCGAAGGCATGTCCAAATCCTTCCGGAAAAAACCTTTGCAATCATTAAATATCTATACTGCGATATGTTTTATGTTTGAAACATGAATGACTAGTTCAATCCATTTTCGCAATACTGAAATATACGTTTTAGAGAATTTACGCACGTGAGTGTGAGCGATGATTCGTCTCTCATTAATAACTAGTATATAATGGCAATACCATGGCTTCATAAACACAATTTCAATAATCCCGAGAAGAACACAATTAGGTCCCAAACGAAAAGAGCGTAATTTAAAAGGACTTGTTTAAAGATTTTGGCATGTTTTGAAGTTTGTGATTAAATGCGGAAATTAAGAGATCGAGTATAAAACTAGAATGAAATTAAAAAAGAAAAAAAACTGGGGCTCGAACCAATGATCTCTATATAAAAAGTCTACCGCCGATACCACTCGGCAATCAGAGCATCTATAATTAATATACAATTTATAATTTATATAATCAATCCACGTAACGTCACATAATATAACAAAGACAACAGAACTCTTTAAAATAATTTGATCGTTTAGCGTTTGTAATTATAATGATGAGTATTAGTAAACTAAATTGTATTTTCAGTAGTCTATGTCATTAGTGTTATTTTGCTAACTGATTTACGTTTTAAATTTGTTTTGAATCTGTGACAGAAATTTGGATGATTGTCATTAAGACAGACTGCGAACAAGGCCCTTTAATACACTAGACGTAGTTTTTACTTCGAAAATAAGCCTGTTACTCACATACAGTGTGTACTGGAAATGCTTCGGTCAATGTAATGTGTTAAGAGCCAAAGTAACATTCAAAAGAAGAAATCAGAAACGTGCATTTAATGATCAATTTATTTACAGTATATTGTGTAACAGTATCGTAATGACCAATATATGTACTAGATTTTAACCATTCTACAAAGGTCGTATACTTGTAATTTTGATGAGAACAAATAGGTTCTCTTATAGCTGAATGTTTACTGTGATTACATAGAAGGACTTGTTATGGATTCTTTTGCATGAAAACACAATTTCCTTAAACATACATGGTAAACGATTGTAAAGGATCATGCCTATGTAATCAATCAAACGATTGTGTCCCCGCAAATTCACAAACGAGTGATTAGCCTTATTATCAATAAACATGGAAAAACGAAGAATAAAATATGGTACGAGACGAAACAATGTGTGTTTAACCAGCGGAACTCCCATTTTACCTCATTAATGCGAACTAGTAATGATTATACAAGATATGTTTGCACGCAATATCAAAACTAGGTTACCTACCCGTAAACCGATCGAATTAAAAATGTGTGAAGCATAAAATAAGTTGCAACATATTTGATTCACAAGAACGTGCCCTTTTCTTTTGAATAAAAAATGTATTTGAAGACATACATATTGCACCGTCACCTGTGGCCTATTAAATATTTTAATAGGTAGGTGAAAATATCGACGGTAGATCGACAATGTATTTGGTAACACCTACACATGAATTAGAGATATGCAGAGATGTTTGTGTTTAATGTGTATGTTATCATTATAATATGTGATTCATAATATAAGATAAAAAAACGTAAGGAGAACATATGAGTCTTGTTAAAAGACAAACGTACATTTCTCTATCAAAGATGTTTAAAGCCACACACCTTATTTGGCAAAGTAAATTTAAGTATAAATAAGAAACATATTTTATTTAGGCCAATTAAAATATATCTGGTTGTTACAAGGTAGAAATCCGTCTTTTGAGCTTTAAAACTTAAAAAAAAATGCGTTTGTCGAAATGGACGTATACGTCTAGAAATCCTACTTTCGGTTTTAAAAGCGGTTCCGTTTGAAAAATAAGACATAACTTGCTCACTAGGCTATATATTTTATTTTATCTATGCCAATTATAATATATCTGGTGGTTACAAGATAGAAATCCGTCTATTTTGCGCTTTAAAACTTAAAAATAATCGCGTTTGTCGAAATGGACGTATAATATAGAAATTCTACTTTCGGTTTTAAAAGCGGTAATTCCCGGTTGAAAAAAAAAATACTTGCTAACTAGGCTATAGATTTAATGTGAATTGTGCACACTTTCAAATTGCATCTATATGTAGTGATTAACATGTACTTCATTTTAAGGTGTGTGGCTTTAATCAACGCAAAACATTAGTGAGTGTAACCCAAACCCTCACCTGAGGTTCGGTTACAAGTGACGTGCTGTTTGTGTCTGTATTGGATTTCAGACTACTAGGAATAAGCACAAATATTGAAGCAGCCAATCACAGCATTTTCCTTATAGTACTCAACTATTTTAATCGACATTATCAGTAAAAGTGTTATTGTGCAAGGAGTACCAGCATACGTATTACTTCAAACACGATGGGTGACGAAGAGTAAGTAACAATTGTGATTGACAATGGCTCCAGAATATGCAAGGCTGGGCACGCTGGTGATCACGCTCCAAAAGCCGTCATTCCGTCAGTTGTCGGCAGACCGAAATACGGGGTAAGTTGCAAACTTAAGTTTGTATTATATCTTCAATGTGATTACGATTTGATACGTTTTAAAGAGTTCAATAATATTCGTTTTTTTTATAAAGTGTGTGTGTCCTTTTTCACACACTTGGTGTCTTAATACAGATAGGCCAACAATACGTTTAAATGGAACTTATGTCATGTCATGTGTAATTGCCTCTTACTACATTTTAATATGAATACCCTTACTGCAGTAACGGTTTAATGACGACCAATTATTATTTAACTCGATTACGTTTTGAAAAAAGTAAAGGAGGAATCTACATGTATACATTTACTGTTTGTTGTTATTTCTTCGTGTCTTTAAATAGCTGCTTGAATTATATTGTTCCATGGAAAATTTTCGGCTAGACAAAAGTAGATGTGCATTTACTAAATGTTATAATGTGAAAATAAGTTTCATTTAATTTTGCAGAATGCTCAATCGGGTAAGGATTATATTGTGTGAGACGAGGCGCTGAACAAACAATGTATACTCAACATCAAGTACCTCATCGCGCACGGCATCGTCACCGATTTGGACGATATGGTGAAGATATGGCATCATATCTTCTACAATGAGCTCCGTATGGCCCCAGAGGAACACCCTATTTTCTTTACACGGGCCCCATTCACATCTAAGCAACATAAAGAAAAGATGACAAAGATTATGTTTGAAACGTTCAATGCACCAACCTTTTACGTGGCCGATGATGCTACATTGTCCCTATATAGCTCCGGTCGTTCTACTGGTATTGTCGCGGGTGATGGTGCTGGCGTATTGTACTCTGTTCCCATTTATGAAGGTACATGCCCTTCCCGATGCCTCTTTGATTTTTTTTATTCAATTAAAACAAACATCTCATAAGCATATAAAATACAAGGTTATACATTTGCAACTTTAACATAATAATTTCTGCATAAAAATTGATTTAAGAGCATTATGTAAATATTGGAGATGATGCCAATATTTTATTTAAAAACAAAATTAAAAAGAGGAAAACGATATTTAAAAAAAGGGGGGGGGGCTGATGGGTTTTAAATAAAAGTATTATTAGAAAGTTACGCTTTTATTTCTAAGGAGGAGTTCCAGTAGGAAAAAAAGAAGAGGAAAAGGTTAGAAGGAAAGGAATAATGCGATATAGGCAAGATCATGTTAAAGTGTTAACAAATTTCCGCCATTTGTTGTTGTGTAAATCTATTTTATTTCTTTCAAACGCTATTATTTGTTCCAATTTTATTTTTAGTCCGAGAGCATTTTTGAAAGTCTCAATATTTGGAGATTCATGTCTATTTTTAACACTGTATATATATATATGATTTCATAAGAATGAGTATGTAGTTTATTACCATACTATTTGCACCACCTTTTTGTTTTCCAAAAACTATGTCAAGCACGTTGAGGTCAATGTATATGTCTTTGCTTGCTAAATAGTGTTCAAGATCTCTCCACATTGCTTCTACAATATTACATTCATACAAACTATGTATTAAACTTTCTGTATAACTAGCACAGAATGAGCATAGATTAGACGGTGTTAATTTACATTTATACAGGTATGAATTAGTAGGTAATATACGTTGGAGAATTTTGTATTGAAAGTTGCGTAGATTATTGTCAATTTTGGCTTTAAATGGTATTTGGTATGTGTTCTTCCAATCAATAGTATAATTATACGAGGTCATGATACTTTCCCATGTTTGCTGCTGTTTAGTTTTTTTTCATTAAAGGTTTGTTGTAGGTTATATAGATATTTGCTTACTTTCTTTGTACTTTGCACCCTTTTAAGTAATGTGTCATGGTTGAAGTTTAAAAAATCTTATACAATTAGTTTTTGTTTGTAGCTATTCGGGATACTGTTGATGAGTGTGTAATATTTAAGGAAATCATTTGTCGGAATATCGTACACATTTGGAAAGGTGTCAAAGTTGTTAAGGTTTTAGACCTGAAGTCAAATATGTTTTCTAAGAATTTAATGCCTCTGTTAAACCAATTACTGTAGAAAAATGTATTTTGATTATTCTGTTCTATTGTTGAATTATTCCATAATATTGTTTGATTGATGTGTCCTGCTTTATCATATGAGTTAACTTTGTTCCATGATAAGAGGATATCTCTAAGAAATTCGTTTTTAAAATTGATGATAATATGTTTTTCTTCTAAAGGACACTCGAACACCAGATCGCCACCATATTTATTTAATTCTTTCTGGTAAAAGATTTTCCATTGGCCTTTATTATTTGTGTCTGTCAATCTTTTGACCCAACTTGCCTTATTTGAATGTATAAAAGCATGTATGTCTGTAAAATTTAGTCCACCCTGTTCAATGGGTTTAACTAATGTTGTTCTTTTGATTTTTTCAGGTTTTCCATTCCACATAAATTGGAAAATATTTTTAATAATTNTGTTCAAAATGTCACATATATAATGGTCTATCAAATAAGTATTCAATGAAGAATGAGATTGATCACTGATTTTAATCGTAAAACATAATAAAAAATATCGTATTGTTGTTATTATATGTTCATGATAGTGATCAGTTTTACTTCCAATTCTCACAGAAATATAAAACAATTAGTAATTGTTATTAGAAAACAAGCCGAATAGGACAAAATTAACCACGTTTTATGTAATGAATTAGCCCATAATCAAGTTTAAGTATCTTGATTACATCGATAGTTTTGTTTTTGAAATACATTGTATTAACAAACATTATATTATGTACATTTGGATATTGTCTATTGACCAAGCCAATATAATTCATATTGAGGCTCCGACTTTTGTGGGTGACAATTGTTTTAATTTTTTCTTCGTTATACTACACTGAAAATAATTAATAGGCAGACGGAAAACAAAACAAAGGTTGCTTGCACATTTTGTATGCTAAAAATAGGAAAAAAACTACGAAATTTGAGTTGCACAAAAACATAAACTAGTATTGTGTTAGTTTGCGAAATTGGCACTCCGCGTTGAATTACTGTAGTACGTCCGGAACATGACTGCAACACTTGTTGGTCCACAACACCCTCTACTAGCGACCGCCAAACGAAGAAAGCTGGCATGGTTTGGCCAAGTCATCAGACACGACTCTCTGTGAAAGACTGTTCTCCAGGACACGCTAGAGGGAGGTAGACGTCGATGCCGTCAGAGAAAAAACTGGGTGGTCAATGTAAAAGAGGGGACATCCCATGGATGAATTACTCTCAACAGCACACAGCAAACCTGACTGGAGGATGATTTCTGTATCGTCGTCCCTCATTTCCCCCCAACGGCCAAACCGGTCAAGGGATTGATGATGATGATGATGATGATATCGATATCAAACAGTAAACAATTTAAAAAAACAAGTGACGTAACTTGCATATGACTTATCAGCCATTAGCAAATTCGACTCTTACAATTCAGTTAATTAACTAGCGATTTGCAACATCATTTTAACACATTATCGTTTGCATTTTAACGTGTCCACCTCCGACCTGACCGCAATAACACATCACATGATGATGTTTTATTTAAAGCCACATAAACACTCAAAATCAACAATTCTTTCGTAAACTATTTCGTTAAATAAAGTTAACACATAACTTTTTTTACAAAATATTTTTCGAAATATTCGTTGATTTTGACAGTTTATGGGGCTTAAAATATGATTGCTATTTTATATTGTTTGTAAATGATTATTTGTTATTATATTTATTGTTTTTGACTGAAAACCAGTTATATAAAATGTTCAATGAATAAGAACTCAACATTGAATAAGCATAAAAAAGAACAAGTTCAAAACTGGAAATCCTTCCAGATGTGTAAGTATTTTACTTGTTAATTACAATTTATTTTTAAATAATAATGTTATGTACCGTTAAACCGTAACAAGAAGTTAATCGCTACGAGGAGTTTGGCAACGTGTTGGCTATTATTGAGAATTAAAAACAACGAATAACCTTTATGGATAAAGCAGATTGCTGTTTACATGATTTGCCTTGTATAATCATGTATATGAACTCTTTTCCTTCTAATGCATGTTATAAAGTATTGCTTTAAGATCGCCGTGGCGTAGTGGATATGGTGTCCGCCTAGCGATCGGGAGATCATGGGTTCATCTCCCCCAAAGACACCAAGTACTGGTTCTAGTCCCAGGAAACGGACTCGAGAGCGTTTATATAAGCCTACGGCTTTCGATACAATCGAGCTAAATTAATAGGTTTAAACTAAACTAAAGTATGGCTGGTCAAAACAGATCGTCTGATTCTGCATGCAGATTAAAGAAAAACGCACAATACCGTCATGCCATTTGTCCAACTTTTTATAATTGGAAAGAGTACAAAACTACCCATATTTTGTAGAAACAACTTTTCAACAAGTAACTGCTTTCACTAACATTGTTTTCCTTGATAAGAACAATAGCTTTCAAACATAATAAGCCAATACCAAGAACGCAATTCGATAATGGACGGAAGACCAGCATAATAGTAAAAGCTTTTCGCGACTGATTAATCAAATACAATGTCAATTGGTATTAATAGATTTGTGTTCTAATTGACGATACGGTCTTGCCCGACTAAACTACAATGCATATGTTTACATGTGAATCTATCGACACATGATCAAAATAACAGTTACAACTGAAGAACATATCAACTAATTTAACATCAGCAACAGCAGCATTATTAGCCTAGTATAATAATACACCAATACCTTAACTACAGGAATTAAAAAAAAAACTCTTAAATCATGGCAACACAGAAAACTAACCTTAATTGGAAAAAATGTATTAAAAACGTTTTCACTACCGAATTTTATATACTTACTAACCGTTATCCACAACCAAAATATAAACATCATTGACAACATAAACACGGCTACTTTTGACTTCTTATGGGATGGCCAAGCCGTCAAAATAAAACGAAAACAACTAATACAACCTGTAGAGCGTGTGGGTATCCACCTGATTGACATATATTTGTTCATATCTTTAATCAGATTAAGTTGGATCAAACGTGTCTTAGATTCCACAAATAAGAGCACGTGGACATTGTGTTTATGCACGTTGGTTTCAATATTGGTGTTTTTATGTTTTCCTTAACGTTTTTGTATTGTAAGATACCATCAAACTATACAAGATGTCCGTAAAGCTTCAACAATTGGTTGAGTGAATGTGAAAAGAAATTCGTTTAATTAACCGGAAGTGTTTTGAAAATGAACAAATAAAATAAGTTAGTTAACGTTTTAACATTAGGATACATATATTCAGATTACAAAAAATAGAAAGTCATGTATCGTCACAATACCAAACGTTTGGATATATACTCAACGTTCCAGTACATGCTAGAAATCATATCAAACAATTATGGCAGATAGTGTTACTCATTTGAATCGTTATCCACTCTTAACTGCATTTACGGTAAACACTAATTTTCCTTAAAAGACGAATAGCCTTTGTATTAAAAAATAAAAATAAAAACAATACCAAGAACGAAATATGATATGAAGGCCGACAGTCAATATCAATCGAAACTAGAGCACACAGACCTGGTTAATATCTTTAATGCACTATTGTTCTTTAATACACATTGACAGTTTATTGCAACAGTAGTAAGTTTTGACTAGTGAACACTAATTATTCATTTTAAGCTGACTTTATGTTATTCAGATAGTAATAATGCAAATTCTTTTTTGTTCATTTTAAAGCGTATGTATTGAATACATACATGTATTTTATTGTAAACAGCAGTTCTAACAGAGTATACAAAAATACGCTTAGCAATGGTTTTAAGACCTTTGTTTGAAACATGTATATCAGTTACAACAGTGTGTGTTCTCCTACCCATAAATTATGATAGTATACGATAATAAAGTAATGACATGTTAAACTTACATAAAGTGAATATTATGTGGCAAACTTTAAAACATGCCAAAATCTGTGAACAAGTCCCTTTAATACTGACAAATGTGAAAGGTTAATAATGTGTGCAGTATCATTTGTCTCGTAGTAAGTTTCTCGATTCAGATTCATTGTTCAATATGACACTGAAATAACGGGAGATAACTAGTGAAATGACTGATTTGAAGGAAAACTTCACAATGATCAGGCTACTTCCCCTTCATACTACTGTAATTGACTATTTTGTAACAAATACTAACAAATAAAAAAGGTAATAATTTCAGTAAGTGCCATTTTGTCTCGGTCACATCAAGATTACATTAAAGAGACAAGTATCGTGTGTCGCCTAAAAATCAATAATATTAACCGGATGACCTGTTTTCGTCTTCATTGGCATGTTGACATGCAATCCGCACAGGCTAATCAGAGACGACACTTTCCACTTTTTCCGGAAATTTCCTTTTAAATGATGTCTCTTCTAAACGGAAATCCAGTCTAGACGGAAAGTGACACCCCTGATTAGCCCGTGCGGACTGAACAGACTAATCTGGGACGACACTTTACGCACATGCATTAAACCCCGTTTTCTCAGTGCGAGTTTCCCTTTTTTTTATCTTCATGTTTACAGTCTTAGCATACGTGTTATTTAAGAAATACCTTTTATGTTTTACGATTGGAGCCCACAGAAGATCACATGCGCGGACACGGGTTACATTCAACTAGCAATCATCCGGTAAAATGGTTGTAAAAAAGGGTGAACTTTGTTTAGAGTTAAGTTCTTTTATCTTTATAAATGAAAGTATTATCGGTTTGATAAATACGGTTCGTATTGTTAGTAGATAGATTATTTGCAAGAGAATGTGCGGTAATGTTTTAGCGCGAAAATGCATTGGTTTCTTGTTACGGATTTAGCGCGAAAATTGCACGGGTTTCTCGTTTTGGGATTTATATGAGTTGCAAATCTATTGATTCGCCATTTGAGGTGTGTATTTGACGGGCATAAGTTATGGAGAAGGAGAACGAAAGGGTGATGAACCCGCCCTCCCGCCCTTAATGAATATTTGTGTTAAAATAATCGGTTAAATTATTTTTACATGTAATATTACAATAATACAAGTCGATATTTAGTTTATTTTCAGTCCAGAGTTTTAGTTCATGTGAGATCGGATGCTAACACGGACCAATTCCTTTACTGTGAAGGTCAATGGCTGAAGTTTGATTCAAGTCTAAAGCAGCAGTTTTCTTGATTATTTTGTTCCATCCTTTACTTAATATTGTGCTTTTAATGCATATTTTAAGTAATGTGTATCATGTTTAGACTCTCACTTCCTAGAGATAATTCTTCGTCCATATTTATTGAAATTTTAGTATGTTTAAATGTCCGCCACATTTGACATTGTTTAAGTGTTATCATTTTCGTTGTGGTATGTACTGAATGTTTAATGTAAGAAGTTATTCTTATTTTCTGTATCCAAGTTACATTAATACTAAAAAATCAACGGAAATTTCGTAAAATAATGTTACCCAATAAAAAATGAATGTTCCTTATAGTAATATCCAAAATTTCAAAGTCAGATGTGTTGTGGTAACATAGATGTTTGTAGATATAAAATGCACGTTTTTAATTTTTTGTGTACACAAATACTTCCATTTTATAACCCCACACTGATATCTATCCATACGACACATGAACACTAACATGGTTGGTACCAGTTAAGTGTTCTTGTGTCGTATGAATAGATATAGTCGCGGGACATTAAAATGGAATTAATTGTGTAGACAAAAAATTAAAAACAAGCATTATATATATCTACAAACATCCATGTTACCAAAAAACATCTCGTTTTGAAATTTTGGCTTTTGCTATAAGGGACATTGATTTTGTATTGGGTAACTTCATTTTACGAAATACTTTACGAAATTTCCATTGATTTTTGAGTACTTATGTTACTTTAAGCCGATTACTTTTCGTTTTGTTGTGACTGGTTAGATATGGATGTCGGGTTAAAGCAGCTGTTGCAAAATTTCGTAAAGTTTTGTTGATGTTATGGTTTGGGTAGTTTGTTTGTTTATCGTTGGGGACCGGGGTGCGTTCGGGGTGCTTTTGGTGTTTGTTTATTGCGTTAGTTTGCGAAACGAATGTGACCATGTTTTATGTACATGTTTTGCTCAAAGAATACTTAATGCTTACGATATAGTAATAGCTGTTTATTTGTAGATTTCTCTCAAATTAGAGGTTTCAGGAGATGGTGAAGGCACCTAGACACCGGTCTTGAGCCATGGATACACAAACGCCCTATTTCCATAAAAAGAAAGAAGAAAGAAAAAGTGATCAATAGGGTTGCTTAACCCGCTCGCGTTAAACCTGAATCGTTTATTACTCCCCATTATTGTTTGGGGTGTACGTTAAGTCATGTCCACTTTTCCTAATTGGTGGTGTTGGATAAATCTTGCAAATATCGCTGCTTCAAACAAAACCAATGCTTCCCTGTGTGCACTTTTCGCAAAATGGCATGCTTGATGGGCATTGGAGGCGTCCTGTGAGTGCTTTGGGCATGTGCGGGGGGGGGAGGCTGTTCGGGCCGTAGCGTCCATGGGCTTGTACTTTTGAATGGTGTAGTTTAAGAATGCACTTGTGTGATTTTGAGTTGAGGCTACCGTCTGTTGTGTATCAGTTATATTGCCACACATGTGCATATTTAATGATACGTATAACGACGTTTATATTGCCACACATGTGCATATTTAATGATACGTATAACGACGTGTCCTGTATAATTGAGTTAGCATCGTTTCAGTTCTTAAGATATATGAGAAGGATGTCGCAACGTTTACGGACGTCTCAAGACTCATCAACTTACCGGTGCCATTGAGGTCGATCATTGTTGTACATTGGAGACATACGGTCGTCAGAAGAATTGTTATTTGCCTGTTTGTGTAGAAAGCCCTGTCAAATACAAACACCTACTCCTAGTTTGACTTTGTGTTATTATTTATAAGGAAAAAAAATACTGTCGATGATGCTGATGGTGATGAAGATGGTGTTTATGTCGGTAATGTTGTGGGGGATGTTATCGTATTTTGAGAAAAGAGAATTATACATTTTAATTTATGGGTAAATGTATAACAATGAATTCTAAATGATGTTTTTGTTTTGTTTTGTTGTTTAACATTAAACTTATTATTTATCGAATCTTTTACATACATGGCATAACCATCATCAAATCAATTTCATAGATTTTACGAACAACCTAAAATATTGAAATACAATGTTTGTAACTTTCATCCAAACTAGTAATCTTATGTACTAAATATACTTCGCATTTGATCAATCTCGCGTGATTTCATATAGTGTGTTGTCTGGTCGTTCATTTGATCAATATCAGGTAATTTCATCGATATATTTAGTCTTTTGGGTGATAAGAAATTTGATTTGATCAATTTGATTTAATACTGAAAAATGTAAATGGTTCATAATTTATTCAGTATCATTGTCTCTTACTCTTAAGTATATTTCTCGACTCTGATTCATTTTTCAATATGACACTGAAATAACGGGAGATAACTAGTGAAATTTGATTTGAAGGAAAACTTCAAAATAATCAGGTTACTTCCCCTTCATACTACTATCATTGACTATTTGGCATCAAATTCTACAAAATAAAAACGGTCATTATTTAAGTAAGTGCCAATTTGTTTCGGTCACATCAAGATTACATTTAAACTTATTTAAAGAAATATATCGCGTGTCGCCTCGAAATTCAACAATATTAACCGGATGACCCGTTTTATCTTTAGGGACTTGTTTCCGCGTGTATAGTTTAGCCTTGCTCTGGGAAAACAGATCTAAATGCATGTGCGTTAAGTGTCGTTCCAGATTAGCCTGTGTATTCCTCAAAGGCTAATCAGGGACGAAATTTTCCGTTTAAATGAAGTCTCTTCTAGGCGGAAAGTGCCAACCCTTATAAGCCTGTGCGGACTGAGCAGGCTAATCTGGGACGACACTTTACGCACATGCATTTAACCCCGTTTTTCTCAGTGCGAGCTTCTTTTAATCTTCATGTTTACAGTCTACGCACGCGTGTTCTTTAAGAAATAACTTATGTTTACGAATGGAACCCCTTTTTCTCAGTGCGAGTTTCTTTTTGTCTTCATGTTTACAATCTAAGTATACGTGTTCTTTAAGAAATAACTTTACGATTTGAGCCCACAGGAGATCACATGCGCGCACACGGGCTACATTTAACTAGCAATCAACCAGTCAAAAGATTGTGAAGAAAGGCTGAATTTGTAAAGAATCAAGTTATTTTACCTTTTAAATATAATTTTAAACCCAGTCAGCTTTGAATGCACTTTTACAAAGCGTTTGGTTACCTGCGTGCAATGTTGCGTTTATGTTTGATGTTGAAGCTTTTACATATTTTTTTTATTTTGAATTTGTGTAGTGTAACTAAACTACCTTAGGCAGAGATAAAACTGGTTGTTATGTACACGCAAGCAGTTTGTTTTCCAGTAAATTTGTTTACGGTTAAATTATATTCCTTAAAAAATGTATAAGCCTCGCTCTGGGAAAACAGGGCTTAATCAACGTACATAAAGTATCGTCCCAGATAAGCTTTTGCCGCCACTACGCACATGTATTAAACCCGATTTTCCGCCAGCGCAACTCCTATACATCAGTCGGAAATATTAAAACAAAAGCCAATGTTTTGTAAATTTCAGTAATGAAATTCATTTTAAAGGTTTTCTTTCAAAATACATAAAGCCAGATTGAGCTATCGACCTTCTGTGCGGATTCAATGATAACTACTTCTGGCACATCAAGTTTAAAGGTGGCGATACGTTACTGTCAACACTTCGAAAGGAATTGAGCCCCGCTCTGTGAAAACTAGGCTCAATGCATGTGCTTAAAGTATCATCCCAGATTAGCCTGTTCAATCCGCACAACTTATCTGGGACCACACTTTACGCTATAATTGAATTTTTTATTTAAAGGAAGATTTTTCTAAACGAAAATCTAGTCAAGACGAAAAGTGTCGTCCCTGCTTAGCCTATGCGGCCGTCACAGGTTAATCTAGGACGATACCTAACGCACATGAATTAAGCCCCGATTTCCCAGAGCGAGGCACGAATTAAGCCCGGTTTTCCTAGCGCAAGGCTCAATTAAAACGTTAATGCTATACAATCAGATAGACGTGTTCTTATCGATTCTCTGTGCATTTAAAATACAGAATAATAATCTTTGGTATCATGTTAAGCGTGTTATTTTCGAATAAACGCTTCTAGTGTGTATGCTACTTTTTAAAAGACATATCGTGCTCTGTGTCGCTTAAATGAGATTGTGTCTGAAGTACAAGGACGCCTAGTTTAAGTGCTATATTCTAGTTGGAATTTTACGTAACGATGAAATATTTTTGTTTATTTAAAGTTTAAGCGATAACGGTTTTTCATTTCAGTATAAAACATTCTTGTTAAGTTAATCTGAAATAATGAAGGTTCTTATTGAAACGTTTTCTCGGCCCTAATAAAGCTTTCTCAACCATGCAAACATACAGAAACATACACTAAAGTTTTTTTTATAGTTTTAATATAAAAAGTAAACAATTATCATAATGTATAAAGTAACAATTGCACTTTGAATACAAAAAAGTAAGCTAATCGACCAGTTACTAAGACGCTATTAGGCAACAGTAGAGGATGGCAAATACAATCAAGGGTATTTTTCCGTTTAAACACACGTGGTGTGTCATTGCATGGGCTATACTTCACAGGATTGTTTGTTGCAAGATATTGATAAGTAAGTCCATTTTCGACAAGTAAATGTTTATGGATTTGTTTTCGTTTAGAAGCACTTTCTGTGGACGATGGAGGGTCCAGACTCGTCGTATTCCTGCTTGCTGATCCACATCTGCTGGAAGGTGGACAGGGAGGCCAGGATGGAGCCACCGATCCAGACGGAGTATTTGCGCTCTGGTGGAGCAATGATCTTGATCTTCATGGTTGGTGGTGCCAGGGCGGTGATTTCCTTCTGCATCCTGTCGGCGATGCCAGGGAACATGGTTGTGCCGCCAGACAAGACGGTGTTTGCGTAGAGGTCCTTACGGATGTCGACGTCGCACTTCATGATGCTGTTGTACGTGGTCTCGTGGATACCGGCGGATTCCATGCCCAAGAAAGATGGCTGGAACATGGCCTCTGGGCAACGGAATCTCTCGTTTCCAATGGTGATGACCTGACCATCAGGGAGTTCGTAGCTCTTCTCGAGCGAGCTGGATGATGCTGCGGTTTGCATTTCCTGTTCGAAGTCTAGAGCAACGTAGCAGAGCTTTTCCTTAATGTCTCGGACGATTTCACGCTCGGCAGTAGTAGTGAAGGAATAACCACGCTCAGTGAGGATTTTCATTAGATAATCGGTAAGATCTCTACCGGCAAGATCTAATCTCAGAATGGCGTGGGGAAGGGCGTAACCTTCATAAATTGGGACAGTGTGGGACACACCATCACCAGAGTCCATGACAATACCGGTGGTACGACCAGATGCGTAAAGGGACAACACGGCCTGGATGGCGACGTACATAGCTGGGCAGTTGAAGGTCTCGAACATGATCTGTGTCATCTTTTCTCTGTTGGCCTTGGGGTTAAGAGGGGCCTCAGTCAACAGGACTGGGTGTTCCTCTGGCGCAACACGGAGCTCATTGTAGAATGTGTGATGCCAGATCTTCTCCATATCGTCCCAGTTAGTGACGATACCGTGCTCGATGGGGTACTTAAGGGTGAGGATACCTCTCTTGCTCTGGGCCTCGTCTCCCACGTAGCTGTCCTTCTGACCCATACCCACCATCACACCCTGAAACGACACAAATACAAACACTCATTAAGATCTTGTCATTTTTTCATCATATACTGATACACCTATAGCTGAAGGTCTTTTTTTATTACCTTAACATGAGATCAATTAAGAGTATGCTGTTAATTGTTCGGCGAACTATTGGAGTAGATTTGTGAAGAAAAGTTTAGTAGCACGTTAACATTAAGTTTATTGTAGCTATTTGATGCAAGCTGTCATGGTAGGTTGCATGTCACAGGTCATACTTACTTTAGGTTACAGTAAATGTAATATTTCATTGCTTGAAGTGGGCGTCTGGGCGTTACATAAGCGAGCTACGCATAGACCGCATATACACCGAGTCGCGCTCTGAGAAAACGGGGTTAAATGCATATGGGTTTAGTGTGGTCCCAGATTAGCCTGTACTTTTCCCCTAAACTGGATTTTTGCTAAGAAGAGACTTTCCTTAAACGAACAATATCATAATAGAGTAAAGTGTCGCCCCTGATTAGCCTGTGCGGACTGCACAGGTTAATCTTGGACGACAATTTTCACACATGCATTAAGCCCCTTTTTCCCAGAGCGCGGCTCATATAAGCGTATGCCTATGTAAAGCTCTGTAATTGTTAACGTTTAGCACCACTATCTAAAGGCAGGTTGTGAAATAATTTAATAACCAGGCCGATTTATTAAAGTTATCGTGCTGAACATAAAAACATGTCGGTCGCGTCTAAGCGAAGGGTGGTCCATTTATGATCATAATTACTCCGCGTTTGACATTTATTAAGTTGGGCCTGCGACAAAGGAAGTTAAGTAAACATAGGTGTATTGATCCTTCTACCAAGCCACAAATACCTTCAATGGTGTTCAACCAAGTGCAACACAAGTGAAATTCGTTTATGATATCGCATACCGTCACCTCCCCGCGAAAATGGCCAATCTCAGTTTTGGCGCGAAAAGCTTGAGTCAAAGCTTGAGCTAGACAATTTTCTCATATTTTTTCAAAAAAGTCACGTCACTTTTAACATTATGACACATGTAGGGACATTTAAAAAGTCATCATGCAAAGTTTTAGCTTCATTTTGTAATTTTTAAAGAAAATATGAAGTTTTTTCCTTCTCCTGAAAACTTGTAAATATTGAGGTTGGCCATTTTCGCGGGGAGGTGACGATACGCTATTAGTGGTCAGGTTATGGGTTGAAAGTAGAACACGTGAGTGACACACCTAACCTGAAATGACTTATTCAACAAGAGCTGTCTCAAGACGGGGGCTGTCTCAAGACGGGGGCTAGATTAGCATGTAACTTGCATACAAAAAAAAATAATTAAGCACACTATCTCAATCCTTACTGAACTCATTGAACGCAATCCTTTTATCTTTTTTTATCAACAATGTCATTCAGCTTTACCAAACTGGCGCCAACTGGAAACCCCGTGCACATTAGTCATATTTGCTAGAGATAGAGAAGTTGTTGCACGCAAAGCATTCACCTGAATTTTCTATGTACAATAAGGAGCAGAATTCTTGTAAATTGCAGGCCAGAGTTTTGGGCATTTAGTGGTTGAGACATGTGTGAAGTTTCAATTGAATATCTGTATTAGTAACAGAGATATGTACTTGTTGCATGCAGTCCTTAACCTGATCTTTATAAGCACTAAATTGGCATAAGTCTACCAAAAGTATGGTCATAATTATAAGTCTTCGCCAGTAAGTGACTGTTTATAAAGACATTGAACACGTATGTAATGTTGTGTTTTTCAATATATCTTTAGTAGACAAAGAGATATGTAGTTGTTGCAGGCAAACGTTAACCTGAATATTTAACTACGAAACTAGCCGTCCAAAGCTTGTTTAATAAATAATAAAATGCAAAATGTAAGTTTTCTCTCAGTCACTTACTTAAATCTTAATATAATGGCCACAAAAAAATATTTTCATTTGAAAAGTATTAGATAAATAGCATATTTAGACTTAACGATGAAAATTTACAAACAAACAAGATGTGTTTGTGAAACACTATGTCCCCTTTTGAGCGATTTTGACTCATATATTTGACCTTTTTCCTTGAAGGATGGCCTTGACATTGACCTTTCACCACTCAAAATGTCAGCTCCATTAGATACACATGCATGCCAAATAGCAAGTTGCTATGTTGAAAATTGCAATGTTATGGCCAAAATGAGCGAATTTGACCCATATAATTGACCTTTGACCTTGAAGGATGACAATGACCTTGACCTGTCAGCACTCAAAATGTGCAGCTCCATGAGATACACATGCATGCCAAGTTTCAAGTTGCTATGTTGAATATTGCAATGTTATGGCCAAAATGAGCGATTTTGACCCAGATAATTGACATTTGACCTTGAAGGATGACCTTGACATTGACCTTTCAGCACTCAAAATGTGCAGCTCCATAAGATACACATGCTTGCCAAATATCAAGTTGCTATGTTGAATATTGCAAAAGTTATGGCCAATGTTAAAGTTTGTGCAAACCAACAAACAAACCAACAAACAAACCAACAAACAAACCAACAAACGGACAGGGGAAAAACAATATGCCCCCCCCCCCAGTATAGACTGGGGGACATAAAAAATATATGTGGCCACGCCCCTACTTTGACTAGAACTTTTATTGTTCATTAATAAATAGGTATCAAAAACATGTAAAATTTATCGTGAATAGTATAATATATATGCATATTATTTACAATATATATTCGCAAACATATAAACAACCAAATGAGCACAAAAATAACGAACCTGATGACGTGGCCTGCCGACGATGGAGGGGAAGACGGCGCGGGGAGCGTCGTCGCCGGCGAATCCGGCCTTGCACATACCGGAGCCATTGTCTACGACAAGAGCGGCAACATCTCCGTCATCTGCCATTATGCTAGTTTTAGATTAAGTTTAAGAAAATAATCACAGTGAAATATCCGCAGACAACCTTTCCCCGTAAGATCTTGAGCACTTGTGAATAAAAACCACTTGTTTACTTTCACATATCATGTCAGAGTCACTCTGATGTAGAGCTTCGATTCAGGAAATTATTCATGCGACCCGACGCAAAAGGAGGTTATTTAATCGCTTCCGCCGTCGATCGATACAACATGTTACCATATTTGGTCGTGTTCTATAAAAAGCTTTAAGCGGATCGCCTGTTTGGTAGCGAGTGATATATTCGCGTCACGTGGGGCGAAAAAATGTCGTCTGCATGAATCGTAAGGCTACGTTGGGTGAGGTTAACACCAGAATGAGCGAGTGAAAGTATTGATATTCCTCATTAAATCATGTTATATTGATTATGTTAATTAGCTAACACATTTACTGACATAAATGTACGATTATTTCAATATAAAAATGCCTTAATATGAACATATATTTAGTCAATGAAGTATTTGCCAATTCTGTTCTTCCCTATATGGAAGTAATAGCATACCTAAAATTAAACTATAACTGAAATAAACTACATATTCGTTTGTAAATGCACAATAACATGACAGTATTTATATAACAAGATTGCCAAAGGGCATAGGTCGCTCACCTTAGAACCGAATGAACTGAATTGTTTTAGGAGCTTTTGTGATACGTACTACTGAGCCATGTTTATGATTTATGGCCAAATTAACATTTCTTATATAGAGTTTATAAGGTTTTTCAATAACCATACATTAACTGCTGTTTCTCTGTTTGTCGTGTTTTATGTATAATAAAAACCAGGGTTTGGCAAATTAAGACCTCAGGTGCATTATTTGAACAAAATTTCAAGAGGACATTCATTATGCAACATAAAAAATACCAAACACCTGGACATTGCGGTTTCAGATGATATGATTTTTAGAGTAATCATTATTTACATTATAAAGGGAACCAAGTTACTTAAGAGCTGTGCCATTTTAACCCATGGTTATTATTTTGTAATTAGTAGTAGTAGTAGTAGTAGTAGTAGTAGTGGTAGTGGTAGTGGTAGTTGTAGCGGTAGCGGCAGCGGCAGCGGTAGCCTTAGCCGTAGCCTTAGCCGTAGCCGTAGCAGTTGCAGTAGCAGTAGTAGTAGCAGCCGTAGCCGTAGCCGAAGCCGTAGCCGTAGACGTAGCCGTAGTCGTAACAGTACTAGTAGTAACAGTAGTAGTATTAAAGGGGCCGTTCAACAGATTTTGGCATGTATTGAAGCTTGGCATTAAATGCTTTAAATGCTGTATATTGATAAATTTAAACATTTGAACTAAAAATCTCCAGTAAAAAAAAGAGAATACAATTTTAAAAATGGAAACAAGTAACCATCAACAGGGCTCGAACCACTGACCCCTGGATTCCTGGAGTCCTGGAGTAAAAAGCTACCGCCTAGACCACTCGACCATCCACGCTCATGTTTGTACAAGATGTATTTTTAGCTATATAAGCAATCATCGTAGTTTCCAAGAATATCGTTTCGCGTCGATACGACGCTTTATCTGTTGGACGGCCCCTTTAATAGTGGTAGTAGTATTTAAAGAGGTAGTGGTAGTGGTTGTGGTAGTGTTAGGGGAAGGGGCAGGCGTATGGGGTAGGGATAGAGGTAGGGGTAGGGAAAGTGGAAGGGGTATGGTTATGGGTATGGGTACGGGAACGGGTATGGGTATGGGTATGGGTATGGGTATGGGTATGGGTAGGGGTAGGGGTAGGGGTAGGGGTATGGGTATGGGTTGGAGTAGGAGTAGGGGAAGGGGTAGGGGCAGGGGTAAGGGTACGGGTAGGGTAAGGGGTATGGGTATGGGTATGGGTAGGGGTAGGGGTAGGGGTAGGGGTAGGGGTAGGGGTGTAGTATGAACTAATATAATCAATGAATAACACCAACAAGTATTTTGTTTGGAAAGTGAGAAACACACCGTTATAAGAAGAACATTTAACAATTGTGACAATTTATCTTATCTGCCTTTTCAGCAGTTTTTTTTCAAATTAGTACACGTCACGACATAAAGAATAAAGTGCGTTGGTGAACGCGATCTGGTGAAAAATTATATCTGGTAATAGTGGGTTTAAAGCCTTTGTTATAACCAATATGCGCTCCCAACACGGATTGGTAACGTTTTAAAGAGACAAGATTAATAAGTTGAATAATTCCCTGCATGCATGTGTATATATGGAATACTAGATAGTATTTAAATATAGAGAAGATAAGAACACCAGAAACGTCAGTCTTCACAAAGTGAGGAAGATGTCTTATCACCAGACTATCAACTGAAAGCATGTTTTGTATTTAATGTGTCATAATTCCGGTGTAATTTATCAAGGCCCCGTTTTTCATCGGCCATAAACTCAGTGTTTCTCATCAAAGACGCGTTTTGGCGTAGTGGATATGATGTCCGCCTAGCGATCGGGAGGTCATGGGTTCGAACCCCACTGGGATCGTTCCTTTGATCTCCCCCAAAGACACCAAGTACTGGTTCTAGTTCCAGGAAACGGACTCGAAAGCGTTTATATAAGCTTATGGCTTTCGATGTAATCGAGCAAAAATAAATGGGTTTAAACTAAAGACGCGTTTTTCACCTTTAATAATACCACTGTATTGTATAAAAGCCGCGTTTTTCACCTGTTATAATTCTCATGTATTGTATCAAAGCCGCGTTTTAATATCAGCGTATTCTATCAAGTCCGCGTTTTCACCTGGTAATCCCAGTGTTTTGTATCAAGGCCGCGTTTTCCCCGGAAGTTCAACTTATGATTTGATGCGTATCCCTATTGGGGATTCATACGTTGGTTTACCAGGCGTGAAATACTACAAAATAAAAACGGTCATTATTTAAGTAAGTGCCAATTTGTTTCGGTCACATCATGATTACATTTAAACTAATTTAAAGACATATATCGCGTGTCGCCTCGAAAGTCAACAATATTAACCGGATGGCCCGTTTCATCTTAAGGGACTTGTTTCCGCGTGTATATTTAAGTCTTGCTCTGGAAAAAAAGATCTTAATGCATGTGCGTTAAGTGTCGTTCCAGATGAGCCTGTGTATTCCTCACAGGCCAATCAGGGACGGAATTTTCCGTTTAAATGAAGTCTCTTCTAGGCGGAAAGTGCCAACCCTGATAAGCCTGTGCGGACTGAGCAGGCTAATCTGGGACGACACTTTACGCACATGCATTTAACCCCGTTTTTCTCAGTGCGAGCTTCTTTTAATCTTCATGTTTACAGTCTCAGCACGCGTGTTCTTTAAGAAATAACTTATGTTTACGAATGGAACCCCCTTTTCTCAGTGCGAGTTTCTTTTTGTCTTCATGTTTACAATCTAAGTATACGTGTTCTTTAAAAAATAATTTATGTTTATTTTGAATTTGTGTAGTGTAACTAAACTACCTTAGGCAGAGATAAAACTGGTTATGTACACGCAAGCAGTTTGTTTTCCAGTAAATTTGCTTACGGTTAAATTATATTCATTAAAAAAATTTATAAGCATCGCTCTGGGAAAACAGGGCTTAATCAACGTTCATAAAGTATCGTCCCAGATAAGCTTGTGCCGCCACTTCGCACATGTATTAAGCCCGATTTTCCGCTAGCGCAACTCTTATATATCAGTCGGAAATATTAAAACAAAAGCCAATGTTTTGTAAATTTCAGTAATGGTATTCATTTAATGGTTTTCTTTCAAAATACATAAAGCCAGATTGAGCTATCGACCTTCTGCGTACATTCAATGATAACTTCTTTTGGCACAGATAACTTCTTCTGGCACATCAAGTTTAAAAGTGGCCATACGTTACTGTCCACATTTCGAAAGGAATTGAGCCCCGCTCTGTGAAAACTATGCTAAATGCATAAACTATCATCCCATATTAGCCTGTTCAATCCGCACAACTTATCTGGGACCACACTTTCCGCTCTTATTGAATTTTTTATTTAAAGGAAGTTTTTTCTAAACGAAAATCTAGTCTAGACGAAAAGTGTCGTCCCTGCTTAGCCTATGCGGCCGTCACAGGCTAATCTAGGACGATACCTAACGCACATGAATTAAGCCCTGATTTCCCAGAGCGAGGCATGAATTAAGCCCGGTTTTCCTAGCGCAAGGCTCAATTACAAAGCTAATGCTATACAATCAGATAGACGTGTCTTATCGATCCTCTGTGCATTTAATATACAGAATAATAATCTTTGGTATCCTTTTAAGCGTGTTATATTCGAATAAACGCTTCTTGTGTGTATGCTACTTTTTTAAAAGACATATCGTGTTCTGTATCGCTTAAATGAGATTGTGTCTGAAGTACAAGGACGCCTAGTTTAAGTGCTATATTCTAGTTGGAATTTTACGGAACGATGAAATATTTTTGTTTATTTAAAGTTTAAGCGATAACGGTTGTTCATTTCAGTATAAACATTCTTGTAAAGTTAATCTGAAATAATGAAGGTTCTTATTGAAACGTTTTCTCAGCCCTAATAAAGCTTTCTCAACCATGCACACATACAGAAACAAACACACAAAAGTTGTATATAGTTTTAATATAAAAAGTAAACAATTAACATGTATAAAGTAACAATTGCACTTTGAATACAAAAAAGTAAGCTAATCGACCAGTTACTTAGACGCTATTAGCCAACAGTAGAGGATGGCAAATACAATCAAGGGTATTTTTCCGTTGAAACACACGTGGTGTGTCATTGCATGGGCTATACTTCACAGGATTGTTTGTTGCAAGATATTGATTAGTAAGTCCATTTTCGATAAGTAAATGTTTATGGATTTTTTTTTCGTTTAGAAGCACTTTCTGTGGACTATGGAGGGTCCAGACTCGTCGTACTCCTGCTTGCTGATCCACATCTGCTGGAAGGTGGACAGGGAGGCCAGGATGGAGCCACCGATCCAGACGGAGTATTTGCGCTCTGGTGGAGCAATGATCTTGATCTTCATGGTTGGTGGTGCCAGGGATGTGATTTCCTTCTGCATCCTGTCGGCGATGCCAGCGAACATGGTTGTGCCGCCAGACAAGACGGTGTTTGCGTAGAGGTCCTTACGGATGTCGACGTCACACTTCATGATGCTGTTGTACGTGGTCTCGTGGATACCGGCGGATTCCATGCCCAAGAAAGATGGCTGGAACATGGCCTCTGGGCAACGGAATCTCTCGTTTCCAATGGTGATGACCTGACCGTCAGGGAGTTCGTAGCTCTTCTCGAGCGAGCTGGATGATGCTGCGGTTTGCATTTCCTGTTCGAAGTCTAGAGCAACGTAGCAGAGCTTTTCCTTAATGTCTCGGACGATTTCACGCTCGGCAGTAGTAGTGAAGGAATAACCACGCTCAGTGAGGATTTTCATTAGATAATCGGTAAGATCTCTACCGGCAAGATCTAATCTCAGAATGGCGTGGGGAAGGGCGTAACCTTCATAAATTGGGACAGTGTGGGACACACCATCACCAGAGTCCATGACAATACCGGTGGTACGACCAGATGCGTACAGGGACAACACGGCCTGGATGGCGACGTACATAGCTGGGCAGTTGAAGGTCTCGAACATGATCTGTGTCATCTTTTCTCGGTTGGCCTTGGGGTTAAGAGGGGCCTCAGTCAACAGGACTGGGTGTTCCTCTGGCGCAACACGGAGCTCATTGTAGAAGGTGTGATGCCAGATCTTCTCCATATCGTCCCAGTTAGTGACGATACCGTGCTCGATGGGGTACTTAAGGGTGAGGATACCTCTCTTGCTCTGGGCCTCGTCTCCCACGTAGCTGTCCTTCTGACCCATACCCACCATCACACCCTGAAACGACACAAATACAAACACTCATTAAGATCTTGTCATTTTTTCATCATATACTGATACACCTATAGCTGAAGGTCTTTTTTTATTACCTTAACATGAGATCAATTAAGAGTATGCTGTTAATTGTTCGGCGAACTATTGGAGTAGATTTGTGAAGAAAAGTTTAGTAGCACGTTAACATTAAGTTTATTGTAGCTATTTGATGCAAGCTGTCATGGTAGGTTGCATGTCACAGGTCATACTTACTTTAGGTTACAGTAAATGTAATATTTCATTGCTTGAAGTGGGCGTCTGGGCGTTACATAAGCGAGCTACGCATAGACCGCATATACACCGAGTCGCGCTCTGAGAAAACGGGGTTAAATGCATATGGGTTTAGTGTGGTCCCAGATTAGCCTGTACTTTTCCCCTAAACTGGATTTTTGCTAAGAAGAGACTTTCCTTAAACGAACAATATCACAATAGAGTAAAGTGTCGCCCCTGATTAGCCTGTGCGGACTGCACAGGTTAATCTTGGACGACAATTTTCACACATGCATTAAGCCCCTTTTTCCCAGAGCGCGGCTCATATAAGCGTATGCCTATGTAAAGCTCTGTAATTGTTAACGTTTAGCACCACTATCTAAAGGCAGGTTGTGAAATAATTTAATAACCAGGCCGATTTATTAAAGTTATCGTGCTGAACATAAAAACATGTCGGTCGCGTCTAAGCGAAGGGTGGTCCATTTATGATCATAATTACTCCGCGTTTGACATTTATTAAGTTGGGCCTGCGACAAAGGAAGTTAAGTAAACATAGGTGTATTGATCCTTCTACCAAGCCACAAATACCTTCAATGGTGTTCAACCAAGTGCAACACAAGTGAAATTCGTTTATGATATCGCATACCGTCACCTCCCCGCGAAAATGGCCAATCTCAGTTTTGGCGCGAAAAGCTTGAGTCAAAGCTTGAGCTAGACAATTTTCTCATATTTTTTCAAAAAAGTCACGTCACTTTTAACATTATGACACATGTAGGGACATTTAAAAAGTCATCATGCAAAGTTTTAGCTTCATTTTGTAATTTTTAAAGAAAATATGAAGTTTTTTCCTTCTCCTGAAAACTTGTAAATATTGAGGTTGGCCATTTTCGCGGGGAGGTGACGATACGCTATTAGTGGTCAGGTTATGGGTTGAAAGTAGAACACGTGAGTGACACACCTAACCTGAAATGACTTATTCAACAAGAGCTGTCTCAAGACGGGGGCTGTCTCAAGACGGGGGCTAGATTAGCATGTAACTTGCATACAAAAAAAAATAATTAAGCACACTATCTCAATCCTTACTGAACTCATTGAACGCAATCCTTTTATCTTTTTTTATCAACAATGTCATTCAGCTTTACCAAACTGGCGCCAACTGGAAACCCCGTGCACATTAGTCATATTTGCTAGAGATAGAGAAGTTGTTGCACGCAAAGCATTCACCTGAATTTTCTATGTACAATAAGGAGCAGAATTCTTGTAAATTGCAGGCCAGAGTTTTGGGCATTTAGTGGTTGAGACATGTGTGAAGTTTCAATTGAATATCTGTATTAGTAACAGAGATATGTACTTGTTGCATGCAGTCCTTAACCTGATCTTTATAAGCACTAAATTGGCATAAGTCTACCAAAAGTATGGTCATAATTATAAGTCTTCGCCAGTAAGTGACTGTTTATAAAGACATTGAACACGTATGTAATGTTGTGTTTTTCAATATATCTTTAGTAGACAAAGAGATATGTAGTTGTTGCAGGCAAACGTTAACCTGAATATTTAACTACGAAACTAGCCGTCCAAAGCTTGTTTAATAAATAATAAAATGCAAAATGTAAGTTTTCTCTCAGTCACTTACTTAAATCTTAATATAATGGCCACAAAAAAATATTTTCATTTGAAAAGTATTAGATAAATAGCATATTTAGACTTAACGATGAAAATTTACAAACAAACAAGATGTGTTTGTGAAACACTATGTCCCCTTTTGAGCGATTTTGACTCATATATTTGACCTTTTTCCTTGAAGGATGGCCTTGACATTGACCTTTCACCACTCAAAATGTCAGCTCCATTAGATACACATGCATGCCAAATAGCAAGTTGCTATGTTGAAAATTGCAATGTTATGGCCAAAATGAGCGAATTTGACCCATATAATTGACCTTTGACCTTGAAGGATGACAATGACCTTGACCTGTCAGCACTCAAAATGTGCAGCTCCATGAGATACACATGCATGCCAAGTTTCAAGTTGCTATGTTGAATATTGCAATGTTATGGCCAAAATGAGCGATTTTGACCCAGATAATTGACATTTGACCTTGAAGGATGACCTTGACATTGACCTTTCAGCACTCAAAATGTGCAGCTCCATAAGATACACATGCTTGCCAAATATCAAGTTGCTATGTTGAATATTGCAAAAGTTATGGCCAATGTTAAAGTTTGTGCAAACCAACAAACAAACCAACAAACAAACCAACAAACAAACCAACAAACGGACAGGGGAAAAACAATATGCCCCCCCCCCCAGTATAGACTGGGGGACATAAAAAATATATGTGGCCACGCCCCTACTTTGACTAGAACTTTTATTGTTCATTAATAAATAGGTATCAAAAACATGTAAAATTTATCGTGAATAGTATAATATATATGCATATTATTTACAATATATATTCGCAAACATATAAACAACCAAATGAGCACAAAAATAACGAACCTGATGACGTGGCCTGCCGACGATGGAGGGGAAGACGGCGCGGGGAGCGTCGTCGCCGGCGAATCCGGCCTTGCACATACCGGAGCCATTGTCTACGACAAGAGCGGCAACATCTCCGTCATCTGCCATTATGCTAGTTTTAGATTAAGTTTAAGAAAATAATCACAGTGAAATATCCGCAGACAACCTTTCCCCGTAAGATCTTGAGCACTTGTGAATAAAAACCACTTGTTTACTTTCACATATCATGTCAGAGTCACTCTGATGTAGAGCTTCGATTCAGGAAATTATTCATGCGACCCGACGCAAAAGGAGGTTATTTAATCGCTTCCGCCGTCGATCGATACAACATGTTACCATATTTGGTCGTGTTCTATAAAAAGCTTTAAGCGGATCGCCTGTTTGGTAGCGAGTGATATATTCGCGTCACGTGGGGCGAAAAAATGTCGTCTGCATGAATCGTAAGGCTACGTTGGGTGAGGTTAACACCAGAATGAGCGAGTGAAAGTATTGATATTCCTCATTAAATCATGTTATATTGATTATGTTAATTAGCTAACACATTTACTGACATAAATGCACGATTATTTCAATATAAAAATGCATTATTATAAAAATATATCTAGTCAATCATGAAGTATTGGCCAATTCTGTTCTTCCCTATATGGAAGTACTAGCATACCTAAATTAAATTATAACTGAAATAAACTACATATTCGTTTGTAAATGCACAATAACATGACAGTATTTATATAACAAGATGGCCAAAGGGCATAGGTCGCTCACCTTAGAACCGAATAAACTGAATTGTTTTAGGAGCTTTTGTGATACGTACTACTGAGCCATGTTTATGATTAATGGCCATACATTTCTTATATAGAGTTTATAAGGTTGTTCAATAGCCATACATTAACTGCTGTTCTCCTGTTTGTCATGTTTTATGTATAATAAGAACCAGGGTTTGGTAAATTTAGACCTCAGGTGCATTATTTGAACAAACTTGCAAGAGGACGTTCATTTTATGCAACATAACAAATACCAAACACCTGGACATTGCGGTTCCAGATGAAATGATTTTAAGAGTAATCACTATTTACATTATAAAGGGAACCAAGTAACTTAAGAGCTGTGCCATTATAACCCATGGTTATTATTTTGTAAGTAGTAGTAGTAGTAGAAGTAGTAGTAGTAGTAGT